>CM062616.1:35497035-35639535 GCA_025617555.3 Puccinia polysora | reverse complement strand
TTTTTGAAGTTTTTCAGGCCTTTAAATTATCATGAAGTTAAATTGAGAAAGAGATTCTGCCCAAAAATCTTTCCTTCTAGTGAGAGCCTTGGAATACAAGAAGTATTTCAAAGAAGAGTGATACTTTAGAACTTCAAAAGTTTCAGTAAGGCTAAGGTAAGCTCAATTTTTCTGAAGAGAAAAGAAAATTGAAATGATTTGTTTATCATGGTTTTCATAGTTGATCTTAACAACATTCATTTTCCTGATTTCAAAGGCTATGGGGTCTTCTTTTTATCAGCAGTTACCTGGTGCAGTAAATCAGATAATGAATAATCACTGGCATAAGCTAGAACATATATTCCCAGAGAGTGGTCAAAGTGGAAAAGGACTGGGGCTTGGGTGAAGGAATGGTTGATTTTCTTGGGTTTTTGAAAATCTTAAGGAGTGAGGGAGAAGGGCAAACTGTTTGCAGAGATAGAAGTGATATGGGGAAAGTCTTTGGAAAGTTCTTGATGAATCTTCCATAGAAGTTAAAAAACCAAGTAGTATTGCGGAGATCTTCTGTTTTGAGGAACTTTCCAAGAAAGTATTGTGCCCAATCTAGAAGTGTCCATGAAGAAACCATCCACTCAGAAAAAATAACCAAGTTATTCCATAGAAGGTGCATGGAAATCAAATTTGGAGGCATTTTCATAAAGTTTGTTCTTCCTGAGTCTGGTTAGTGTTGAAAATTTACAAACATTCCACTCCTCTCAACATCAAATGCGCAAGGAGCTCCTACCAAAAATCCCTGGTGGAACTCCAAGCATCCCAACTCCTTTCCTTGTCTTGACTGTCTGGTTATGATTCTATTCTTTGGAATCAAATTGGCTAGTTTTTTTCTCAACCCTCTTTCTTTGTTTATTTTCTCATTCTTCTTACTCTTGCCTCATCTCCTATTTTTCTCAACACGTACTTAACACTTCCAATTGACAACCCAACTTTCCTTGATTCAAATTTAATGTTGACTTCTCCCTTCACCCTTGCCTGGTAAGAATTCTGCCAAAATTGACCTCCTCAGCTTGTACTGGCTTTCCAACATCTTTAATCATTCAATTCTTAATCCCAAATAAATCCAAGCTCATCAAGCCAATCTTCTCTCAGTTGTTGAAACTCTTGTCCTCCATTCCACTCCTCTCAACATCAAACAGGCAAGGAGCTCCTACTGGAAAGCCCCAGGGGAAACCAAAGCATCTCAACTCCTTTGCTTCTCACGACTGTCTAACTTTGGTTATATTATTTGACATCAGATTTTCTAGTTTTTTTCTCTCCTTTCTTGCTTTCTTTTCTCTATCTTCTTACTCTTGCCCCATCTCTTACTTTTCTTAGCACGTACTTAACGTTGAAATTTTATTTTCTGTCAGCTTCTCCCATCATCCTTGCAGGGTAATAATTCTTCCAAGATTTACCTCTTTAGCTTTTACCAGCCTTCAAACTTCTTTACTTATTGAATTCTTACTCAAAAATAAAGAAATAATCATCAAGAAAATCTTGTCTCAGTTTTCAACACTCTTGACCTCAAATATTCACATGCTCTGTCTTCCTCATGCTGTTGTTTTTCTTGATGTTTGTACACTTGCTCTTTATTGTTTCTGTGACTGCCTCACTGATTGTTTTTCTTCCTCAGCCCTCTTGATTCCTCATCTTTCAAATTCACCTTCTCAGAAATCCAAAACTTTTAAAAGCCAAAGCCATTCCACAAGCCAACCAGGAAGGTATGGAGGAATCTGTCAAATCTTCTCTTTCCTCCATCATCAAAACTACCCCTCATTCAAGTCCCGGTCTGCTTCTCAATCCCAATCAATGAGCACCCTGCGAGCGCACTCATCCCTGCGCAACCAGCTGACTGCGCCAGCACCACAACATCCATGGCTTGCCTTGGGGTTCACCATGAGGACTGCTAAAGGGTCATGATCTCTTTCATCTACTGTCTTCACCTTTCATCAATCTCTTTCATTTTTTCTTCTCTTTCTATTCTTGCTATTTTCCATTTCCGTCTTTTTCCTTTCTACTCTTCCTTCTTTCAACTTAACTTGATCCAACAACTTCAACCTCTAGCCTTCAACCTCAAATTCTTGCCAACATTGCAACTTGCCCAAGTCCTCATTTACCAGCTCAGAACTTTGACTGTCTGGTATGATTTTGTCTCTTCTTTCAATTCATTTCTTCATCATATCTTCTTGCTGTCTTCTTATTTTCTCAATCTTTCTTAATCCTTGTCTCCAGATTTTACCTAGTCCCTCCAAACATGAATTATCATCTCAGTAAATTTCATATCATTTAACACAGTTAAAAGCCAAAAATCACCAACCACCTAACCTCAAGACTATGGCGGGACCAGGCACTATGGATGGCTTCCAAAAAATCATGCTCAAAGCTGCTCTTGAAGCTGTCCCAAATCTGACAGACAAAAACAAATCAATCTGGAAAGACAAGATATCAATCCTTCTTGAACTACAGGGAATCAAATCACTCTTTAAAGACAATAAAAAAACAATGAAACCCTCAGACAATCATGAAACTCAAGTCTTTATTCTCTCCAAGATCAATTCTGTGACTCACAAAAACGTTGTGAACCAGGAAAATATCACCCCATCTAAAGGACTCTGGAAGACCATCAAGGAGAGATTTGCTTTGTTGGAAACGGCAAATCAAGCTTGAGTCTTCAATGATTTCCTCTATCAATCTTTCAAACTTGAAGCTATTACAACTTTCATAACAGAAGTAAAAATCTCCCTCAAAAAGATTATTGACTTTGGAATTGAAGTGCCCACCAATATCCTGGCATACCTTGTCCTATTCAAGTTCCCGTCATTTCTCTAAAACCTTTGACAACAGATCATGCACTCAGATAAGGAATTCACTGTCAATCTTGTTCTCAATCACCTCACACAACTCAATAAAAAATCTAAATCAAAACTAATCAAGACCCCTGTTTGAGAAATGGCTCTTGTTGTCAACAAATACAAAGCTCATAACTCTAAAGGACCATGCTGTAGAGAAGGTCATCACAATCCACTCACAACAGATCACCCCAAGGACAGATGCTGGCACAAGTACAAGCACCTTTCTCCCCACTGGTGGAAGAAAGCCCAGGCTAAGTGGATGGGGCAGAAGAAAACCAAAAGCAATGAGGTTGCTCACTACCATGCCCTTCTTACCATGTGGATCAACAAAGTAAATTCAGATCATCAAATCGTCATAGACTCTGGGGCCTTGTGCCATATGTTTTACTCTACAAAGTATTTCTCCACTCTGCAAGAAAGTGACAGCAAACACATCATCACGGGAAAAGATGGAGCCAACCTCCCAATCAAAGTAAAAGGCAAGGTGACCCTGACTTGGAGAAACTCAGTAATCCAACTCTCAGATTGCCTGTATGTACCCAACCTTGTCATCAATCTCATTAGACCCGGCACTCTCATTACCAAAAAAACAATGCAAAATTCTTGCCAGTGGAAACTCCTTCAAAGGAATTCACAATGGAACATTAGCCTTCAAAGGATTCATTCAAGAAAATCTCTTCACTCTCAATCTTCCTTTTTCTATCTGAAAAAACTCCAAAATTAGCTATTTAACCCCAAAGAAAATTGACCACAACAAACTCCTTTAGCTCCATCAATGCCTTGGCCATGCAAGTCCGTATTGACTGAAAAACATCAAACCCAAAATCTCAACTTCTGTAATCAGTGATTTTCAATGCGTAAACTGTGTCTTCTCAAGAATTACAAAATCTCCTTTCAACAAGAAGTCCAACCCCGCTCAAAGTCCCTTCAAAAAACTGCACGTTGATCTCATGGGTCCAATTGATCCATAATCCCACAATGGGATGAGTTACATCATGACCATTTTAGACAACTGTTCAGGATATCTTTCCGCTATTCCTCTCCACTCTAAATCTGAAGCTTCCCTCCAACTCATGACTATTCTTAGATTCAAAAAGCAAAAACAAGGACGCTTCTTCTCGACCATCTTTTCCAACGGCAGAGAAGAATTTGCCTCTCACAAGCTCTGTTCCTTCTTCAAATAAAACAGCATCCAACATATTGTCACTGAGCCCTATCACCACAAGAATAATGGTTGGGTGGAACACCCCAATTTTAAAATAGCCAAATTCATCAGAACCATTCTTTGCTCTTCCAAACTACCCCTCCAAATCTGGGCTGAAGTTGCCAAAGCCACCACTCTAATGCTCAACCAAATTCCAAAATTCCCCAATAAGAAATCCCCATATGAAAACTTCACAATCAAGTCTCTACTTGTGGAGTACTTTCATCCCTTAGGCTCCAAGGTAGTGTACCTGAACATGAAGATTTCTCAAGGGGAAAAATTCAAATATTGCATTCTGGAAGGAACGCTTGTAGGCTTTAAGACAGACCTCTAATCATATCAAATCCTCAAGTCTGAATACTCTATCATTCATTCAAAACACATCAAGGTTTTCAGATTGGATCACAGCGCTCCAGTCACTTACAACCCTCCAACATCTTCCACTCTCAACATTTACTTTCTCTATTCTTTCACCAAATCAACTCCAACTCAAAGAAACCCACCTGAAGTTTGACCCAACTTGATATTGGTCAATCCTACTCTTGCTGAACCCATAACTCCCAACTTGGCCAATGATAAGTTCTCCCAATCCTCACAGGAAATTTCTGAAAAATTGGTTCTGTCTAGAACTCTGCGCAAAAAATCCTTGCTCAAGCCTCCTGACCTATATGGTTACAACCACTATTTTTTCCCCAAATCTGTCAAAAAGGCCAAGAAATGCCAAGAATCCAAACACTGGGATAATTCAATCAACATCGAACTGAACGTGATTGAGAGCATGAAATTCTGGGATGATTACAACTGTCCCAAACCAGCCAACCCTCTCAACACAACATGGGTCTATTGTCTCAAGGACAACTGCCACAGAGACCCCCTAATCTACAAAAGCGGAATATGCGTTCAAGGGTTTGATAAAATTAATGGTCTATATTATCAAGAAACCTTCTCTCCAACAGGCAAAGCAGCTTCTCTCAGAATTTCTCTGCTGTATGGCCTTCAACACTCTCTCCCTATAACTCAATTCAACGTCAAGAGTGCGTTTCTTCACACTCCACTCAAGGAAAAAGTCATTATGAGGAAGCCAAACGGTTTGAAAAGGAAATCCAAATATCTGAAGCCTAATGAATTGTTGTACAAAATGAAAAAATCTCCCCTCAATTGGTTCAACACTCTGACTGACTGCCTCTCAAGCCAGGGGTTCCATGTGTTGAGTAAATCAAGGACACTTTCCTTTAATTCTCCTTCTCTTCTTTTTCCGTCTTCTTTTTCTCTTTCTCCCCCTTCCTTTTCCTGTCACACCTGCTCTTCTTCAGTCTCCTCCCACGCTACTCAAGTCTTCCGAGCCTCTCCAAGTCCTAGCAGTCACACCCGCGCGGCCTCCACCTTTACAGCGTTCACACCCGCGCGTCCTCAACCAGTTCTGAACTCTGCTTCACCCACTTGAGCCTACATGTCCCGGGGATACTGAACACTCCAGTCACAACTCAACCTCAAACTTCACACCTCAACTCATCCTCCTGCAATTATATCTCTCGTCTTCTTTGTCTCTGTTTCTTCCTTCTTTCCTCCCTGTTCTTTACTTCCAACCATTACTCAATTCATCTACTGGACTTCTAACTTCAAATCAAACCTACTCGAACTCGACTTCTCAAGCTCATCAACCATCAAGAACTGACCAGTAAGATCAGAACTTGTCGCTATCTCAATCTCATTCCTCAAGGCTGACTCTTCACTCTATTCTTCCTTCAAGTTTCTTTATTGTTGCCTTCCTGTGTTCTACCCTACTTAATTCCTGAAAGTCCTTGATCCTGTAAAACTCCTTCTTCCTTTCAGTTGCCGGATGTTGGTTTCTTTCCATCTTCTTTTCTTTTGTTTCTTCATTTCTTTATTCTTCTTTTTAACTGATCTCTTGTCCTTTTCAGCCCTCTATGTTCTTGAATTCTTGAATCTTTTACCGTAATTCAACATGGTTAAAAGCCAAAGATCCGTCCGACAAACCAAACCAAAACTATGGAGGGATCCAGTAACAATGGCTACCGACAAATCATCCTCAAGGCAGCTCTCAAAGCGGTACCGATTCTTTCTGACAAAAGCTACTATGGAAAGACAAGATGTCTATGCTTCTCGAGCTTAAAGGAATCAAGGAAACTCTAGAGGACGACTCCAAAAACCTCAGCGCCGTTGACGACATGGAAACCCAAGTTATCTTACTCTCACAAATCAATGCAATCACCCACAACAATATAGTAAACCCCAACAATATCTTTTCAGCTCGACTCCTCTGGCAAACTATCAAAGAAAGATTTGCTTGCTCCCAAACCGCCAACAGAGCCCGCGTCTTCAACAAATTTCTCTACCAACATTTCAAACCCGACGCAATCAATCTTTTCATTACCAACACTAAAATCTCCGTTAAAAAGATGATAGACATTGGAATAGATCTACCTGATGATATTCTCTCGTATCTCAATCTCTTTAAGTTTCCTTTGTCACTACAGTCTCTTCGGCAACAAATCATGCATTCTGACAAGGCCCCTACTGTGGACATTGTTCTCAACCACCTTACTCAACTAGAAAACAAAACCAACGTCAAATCCAAAGAAACTAAGCTCAACAACACTGCTCTAGTATCCTCTTGACCAATCAAGAAACCTGTCCCTGCCAAACTCAGATGTAAAAGAGGATATCATAATCCCCAATCCCCAGACCATCCAGAGAGCAAATGCTGGCATATACACAAAAATCTTGCTCCTGACTGGTGGAAAGAATCACAGGCCCGTTGGAGAGCGCAGCTTAATTCCCAGTCCAAAGCCAAGGAAGTTTCCCACTACATGTCTCTCATTACCACGTGGATTGAGGACATTAATTCCCTCAATCAAATCATCCTGGACTCTGGCGCCTCTTGCCATATGTTCAATTCTCGAAGCTTCTTCACTCATCTCAATGACCCCACTGACGAGGAATTCATAGGCGGGGAATTTTGCTCTTCGGAGCTTGAAGAATTCTTCAAATCCAATTTGATTCAACACTTGGTCTCCAAGCCTTATCACCACAAACACAACGGGAAAGTAGAACAAGCAAATAGAACACTCACCAAAGCCATAAGGGCCATTCTTCAAAGCTCCAAGTTACAGCTCAATCTCTGGGCAGAAGTATCCAAGACTGCCTCTCTTGTCCTGAATCAAATTCCCAAGGCTCCTAATACTCCCTCTCCTTACCAGCTTTTCTCCGGCAAATCTCTTCCCACTTCCTTTTTTTACCCCATCGCATCCAAGGTTGCTTATCTTGACAATAAAATAAACCGCGGCGAAAAATTCAAAGACAGAGGTCTTCCTGGAACCCTTGTGGGCTATAACCCAAACTTTCTTTTGTACCAAATTTTGAAACCTGACAATTCTATTATCTCCTCTAAACATGTCAAGTTCCTCAAGAACAACGGTGAATCCCTAGCCTCCTCAGTTCCCAGTCCTGCCGTGGATCAGCTTCACATTGATCTTGACAAAATCGCTCCTATCTCTTCTCTTGACACTTCCACCTGCGTTGCCTCAACCAATTCCCGGGCAACAGAACAACTTGCTACCTCAAGCCATCCTCCAGAATCCTCAACCAACTCTGAATCCAACACCGACTGTGATCTCTCCCTCAAACTCACTGAAAAATTGATCCCTGGCTACTCACTCCGCCATTGATCTCGCCTAAATCCCCCGCAGTGTTACGGATATCACCACTACTACGTTCCGCAATCATACAAACAGGCCAAGCAATGCTCCGACCACCTGAAGTGGGAATCTTCAATGGACACCGAACTTGATGGAATCAAAGCTCTGGGAGTTTGGGAGGATTACAATGGCCCTGAACCAGCAAATCCTCTCAACAATACCTGGGTCTATCGCCTCAAGGACAACTGTCATGGCGACCCGCTTATTTACAAAAGTCAATTATGCGTCCAAGGCTTCAATCAAATATACGGGGTAGACTACCAAGAAACCTTTTCCCCTAGGGGCAAGGCGGCATCTCTTCGGATTGCGCTCCTCTTTGGTTTATTTCACTCTCTTCCCATTTCTCAGTTTGACGTGAAGAGTGCCTTTCTTCACGCCCCTCTTTCTGACAAGGTCATCATCAAACAACCCAAGGGGTCAAATCAAAAGGCTGAGTTTCTCATCCTGCAAAAATCTCTGTACGGTCTCAAGCAAGCCCCCGCAAACTGGTTTCAAACTCTCACCGCTTGGATCCGGGAACAGGATTTTCACGAATCAATCTCTGATCCCTGTCTTTTTATCCAATCCTCCTCCAACTCAGTCCTCTTCTTCCATGTTGATGATCTAATCTTAGTCGGTCTTGGGAACAAATTCCAAAAGAGGTTTCTCAAACGCTTTCCCAACTCCAGTCATCACGAACCTAACACAATCCTGGGAATGAAATACAAGCGTGTTGGAAACAAAATTCTCTTATCTCAACCCAAACACATCAAACATGGACTGGAAGAATGGAAACTAACTGATTGCAAACCATCTACTATCCCTCTCACGGCAAACATCAATCTTTCTCTTGCCTCCAACGATGAACACAAAGAATTCAAAGCGCTAAACATCAATTACCGCTTGGCTTTTTTCCTCATGAATTACATAGCATGTCTAACTTGACCCGATTTAAGCTTTGCAGTCTCCAATCTCGCGCGATTCTGCAAAAAACCGGGAATCCATCACTGGAGGGAAGTCAAGAGATGCTGGAAGTACCTGAAAGCAACAAAAAATCTCAAACTCACCCTACAGATCAACAACACCAACACCCAAATCCAATGCTTCAGCGATGCCACTTGGAGTGATGACTTAGACACAAGACGCTCCCAATCTGGTCACCTTTCTCTACTCTTCAATTCCCTCATTTCCTGGAGTAGCTACCGACAACACAATGTCACCCACTCCACGACCAAAGCTGAATTGAATCCTTTGGTCGACTCCTTCCTAGAGGCGATTTGGATGAGGGGCCTGGTTTCTGAACTCTGGAAGATTAACATCACCCCGAGTCGCCATTATATCGACAATAAGGGACTTGATGACAAACTCAAAAAGTTTGGCTGCAACTCCAAAACCCGCCACATTGATATAAAGACTAAAGCCCTTCGAGAGGAACTCAAGCTTGGCAACCTCCAGGTCAAACTCATTCCTGCCAATGATATGAAGGCAGATGGGCTCACAAAAGCTCTTCCATTATGGTCTCTCACCTCTCTTCTTCAGCTCATAGATCCGTGTTTCTTAGCTCCGACTCCAGTCTTACCAGTCACGGGGGGTGTTGAGTAAATCGAGGACACTTTCCTTTAATTCTCCGTCTCTTCTTTTTCCGTCTTCTTTTTCTCTTTCTCCCCCTTGCTTTTCCTGTCACACCTGCTCTTCTTCAGTCTCCTCCCACGCTACTCAAGTCTTCCAAGCCTCTCCAAGTCCTAGCAGTCACACCCGCGCGGCCTCCACCTTTACAGCGTTCACACCCGCGCGTCCTCAACCAGTTCTGAACTCTGCTTCACCCACTTGAGCCTACGTGTCCCGGGGACACTGAACACTCCAGTCACAACTCAACCTCAAACTTCACATCTCAACTCATCCTCCTGCAATTATATCTCTTGTCTTCTTCGTCTCTGTTTCTTCCTTCTTTCCTCCCTGTTCTTTACTTCCAACCATTACTCAATTCATCTACTTGACTTCTAACTTCAAATCAAACCTACTCAAACTTGACTTCTCAAGTTCATCAACTATCAAGAACTGACCAGTAAGATCAGAACTCGTCGCTATTTCAATCTCATTCCTCAAGGCTGACTCTTCACTCTATTCTTCCTTCAAGTTCTTTATTGTCGCCTTCCTGTGTTCTACCCTACTTAATTCCTGAAAGTCCTTGATCCTGTCAAACTCCTTCTTCCTTTCAGTTGCCGGATGTTGGTTTCTTTTAATCTTCTTTTCTTTTGTTTCTTCATTTCTTTATTCTTCTTTTTAACTGATCTCTTGTCCTTTTCAGCCCTCTAAGTTCTTGAATTCTTGAATCTTTTACCGTAATTCAACACCATGTGTCCTCAACTGATCCTTGTTTTTAACTCAATCCCCAATATTGGTCAATCATTTTCTTTCACCTAGATGACCTCATCCTGATTGGACTTGTTAATCAATTCAAAGAAAACTTTCTTTCCCAATTTCCCAATGTCATAACCACAATCTGGCTCAGTCTCCTTAGTCACGCCCAACCCTCAGTCAATCTCAATCCTCAGTATATTCTACCTTCAACCCCTTGATTCTCATACTTCATCTACTGAAGTCTCCTCCTGCATTCCCTGCAGTCCTCAGTAAATCCCCCAGGCATACTCCCCACCTCTCTAGGGCTTGGTACATCCACATCTCTCCTTCAACTCTATCTGGTATGTGAAGGACATATTATAAACCCATAGTACATACTCCTGGCTGGACAACCCATGCTCCAGTTCAGTACATGACCTTCCTGGACAGGCCATTACCCAATGAGTCAAACCACTTCCTCAAGCCCAATTGATCAATATGGAATACCATGGGGAAGTTCAGACCCAGCACAAGTCATCCCTCCTGAAGGCCTTCTCTCAGCTCTCACATATACTGGCCTCTCTTCTATCCCTGGACTAATTCCCCTCAAGGAATTAGTATACTACTTCTTATTGGTTAGTCCCTCATCCAATAGGTGTCATCTCAGCACAAGAAAGCTAATCAGCCTACCGTACTCATCTCACCTACCCCTCTGGTGTTACTCTTACAGGATTCCCTCATCAACATACTTCAGAGCCTTGCTCCTGGATTCATCTTCTTATCATTGTCCTTACTCTACGTCTCATCTTCCTATGCAATCAATCTCCTTGCCTCTATCCTGAGTTCTGTGAGCAGCAGTGCCCGTGCCTTCAGCTCCTTGCACGCCAGGGGCAGTTTCAACATTATACTAGTTCCTTCCCCTTGATTACTACCCATATCTATATCTCAATAGATCCATTCCATCCATTTTTCAAACCATCTTCATTTCACTGATAACACTACCTACAAAAGTTTTGGGCATGCATGGTATAGAGCTAAAAATTTTCTGGCCTCCACATTTCCAGAGTATCATCCTGCGGAATTTATCTACCTTAATCCCTCTCCTGGAATTGGCCCTTAAACAACTTACTTTGACTTCTAAATTTGAATTCAAACTTCAAACTTTGACTTACTTTGACTTCAAACTTTTACTTTGAACTTCAAACTTTGACTTACTTCAACTTTGACTTCAACTCTTCAACCTTCAACTTTCACTTTGACTTTGGCCTTTGACTTCAAATTTGACTTTGACTTTGACTTCAACGCTTTGACCTTTAACTTCAACTTTGACTTCAACTTCAACTTTGACCTTTGACTTTGACTTTGACTTTGACTTTGATTTTGACACTTTGAGCTTTGAATTTGACCTACTTTGACATGCTTTGACAAAACATTGTACAAACTCAAAACCTTTGCAGCCAAATTCTTCCTCTCTTATGGTACTTTTCTTGGGTAACTTCCCTATGGAATATTTAGAAACCATGCCTCCTCACTGTGCACAACCTTCCATCATCACCATTCCACCACTTACTAGGGCAGCCCAAGGGCGTGGTTCCACTATTGACTTACAGGAACACAATCAATCCACTCCTCAAGGCTGTGGACAAGGGAGGACCTCTTCCAACCTCCCTGTACCAGCTCCCACCACCATGGATACTGGTATCCTTCCTCCAGCTCCTCCCAGAGCTTCTTTATCCCCTTCTCCTCCTGTTTTCAGACCATTTATTAATAGAGTGATTGGTCAATACCACCAAGCAGGCTACAAATTGGAATCCCCTTTGTAAAATCCCAGTTTAATACCTCTTCCTGAGGATGAGGAAGAAGAGGAAGAAAGCATAGACTCAGGCTTTTATTTGAGGATCCTTACCAATCTTAACTCACCAACCTCTGGACCTCCAGGAGGAGCTTTTCAACCTTCTGCTTTAACTGCAATCCCCAATCCTCCAAGCCAACCTCCTCAACCTCCAGCTGCGGACCCTACTCTCCTAGCCTTGCTCCAAACCATGACTTCAGGAATAGCCCAACTCTCTCAACCACCAACAACTAGTGCTTCCCACTTGGGAACCTTCAAGACCCCATCAATTAAACCGCCAGACAAGTTTGAAGGCAGTAATCCCACCAAGCTCAGACCCTTTTTACAAGATTGTGAACTCATCTTTGCAAACAGTGAAGAGGCCTTCTGTGTGGATCAAAGGAAAGTTTGGTTTGCTGTCTCCTACCTCTCTGGAAATTCAAACCGTTGGATTCAACACTACCTGGCTCACCTTTCTAATCAAGAGCCTTCATTCCTACTCAACTCCTGGAAACACTTTGCAAAAAAACTTCATATTCTCTTTGGCAATTTTCTGGAAGTAGCCAAAGAAAAAAAAAGAACTTGGGAATTTGAAGATGAAGGACTCTGGCTACGCTTCAAACCACATCACAGAATTTTTCTCCCTTATGACTAAAGTTTCTGGATGGGGGGATAGAGCATTCTACTTCCATTTTTTTCAAATTCTCCCTGCTTGACTTCTGGACCAGCTAGCCCGCTATGATGGTTCTGTAGACGCCCTTCAAGATTTTCTGGATGTAGTGTTGGATTACGACACCAGGTACAAAAAACAAGTCAAGGAAAAGTCTTCCCATCCAAGCCACCCTAAACAGCAAAGTTCCTCTCAATCCCAAGTCAATTCCTTCCAGTCTGAAAAGGGCAAAGGTAAGGCCAAGAAGAAAGAAAAATATGCAAAGAAGCAATCTTCCCAAACCAAAGCTACCTTGGACTTAGGTCCTGACGGCAAGCTCAAGGCTGAAGAAAAAGCAAGAAGGGAAAAGGAGGGACTATGTATGTATTATGGAGGGAAGCACAAGAAGGACAACTGTAAAAAGAAGCCTGCCTCCAACCCTTCCTCTAACACCAACTCTTCCTCTACTTTCAAGTCAAAAGACAACTAGGTGGTTTTCCTGCTGTACTCCAGGATTATCAACCTACCAATTTTAGGGTACAAAAGATACAAAAAGACTACTCTGACCAACTCTCTAAAGGCTTCCTTTTGTTCTCTTTCACCAGGAATTGAGTTATAGTGTTTTCATTGATTCAGGTGCTACTCAATTGGTAATGGCTAATATTATGATTCCAAAGTTATCATTGCAGCCCATCCTCTTGGGAAAACCTATTCCTCTTTCAAATTTCAGTCCTAATGAGTCACCCTCTCAACTCATTACCCACAAGGAAACTTGGGTGGTCTATCTTTGCTTTTTTCCTAGCTTTGAATGAGAATTACTCCTTTTCAACACACCACTTTCAGCAGATCTAATCCTGGGAATTGATTTCCTCCACTATTGGAATCCTGAAGTAAACTGGCAGATGGGTCTGATCACCCCAAAACACCATCTGACTGACAGACTTCCTCCTCACTCTGTTGAACTCAACATGGCCCACCTACCTTCAACTGGTTTCACCTCTACTCTGCCTTTGGCCCTGCATTCCATTGCATTCCCCTCAACTTCAGAACCCTTGCATCCTCAACGCTCTATCCAATTCCCTTTGAGTTCAAAAATTTCCCACCTTCCTTGGATATTCACTGACCCCTTGACTATTCCTCTGGAGGAGGAACCTAGGGATTCATCCTTGCACATCATGCAATTAGTTACCCTTCTAACATTTCTGTTACTCCCCATAAGAATATTTCAGCTGAGTGGGACAATTTTGATATTGAAAAAGACCCTGAAGAAATAGAAAAAAGTTTCTGATGAATACCATTCTTTCCTTGATGTCTTCTCTAAAGTTAAAGCAGATCAACTTCCTCCTCACCGTGCTTACAACCACCCTATTGAATTGGAAGGACCACTCGCTCCAGTTTGGCTCATCTATTTGCTATCTAAAAGTGAAAAGTAAACCCTGCACGCCTACATAGCAGATAATTTAGAGAAATATTTCATCTGCTCCAGCACTTCAAGCACTGAAGCACCTGCTCTTTTTGTCAAAAAGAAAGATGGGAGTTAGCGGTTGTGTGTTGACTATTGAAAACTTAACGCTGTCACCAGGAAGAACCATTGGCCCTTCCTCCAATTACTTTCTTACTGACTGTCTTTTCAGGTTCTTCTATCTTCACCAAAATTGACCTCAGAGGGGCCTACAACTGACTGCGCATCAAGGAAGGAGATGAAAACCTAACAGAAATCAGATCTCAGTTTGGAAGCTATGAATACCTGGTCATGCCCTTTGGGCTGACCAATGCCCCAGCTTCTTTCCAAAACCTTATCAATGAAATCCTTTCTGATCTCCTCACAGTCCATGTGGTGGTTTACCTTGAAAATATCCTTATTTTCTCAAAAAAAGTACAGGAACACATCCCTCATGTGTGTGAAGTACTGACCAGACTCAGGAAGCATAAGCTATATGCAAAGGCCTCCAAATGCCACTTTGATTCAACTTCTGTGGACTACCTAGGCTATGTGATCTCAGGGGATGGTATCTTTATGGACAACAACAAATTCAAGACCATCCTTGCCTGGCCTAATCCTTCAAACAGAAAAGCCTTGCAGTCTTTCCTTGGGTTTGGTAACTTCTATTGCAGTGTTATAAAGAACTACTCCAAACAGGTCTCACACCCCACCTCTATTGCTGGAAACAGCTCCCCTTTCAACCTTACTCTTGAAGGCTTGCAAAAGTTCAAAAAAATCAAGCAAGCTTTCACCCACGCCCCAGTCCTTTGAAATTTTTATCACCTCTTGAGAACCTATGCTGAAACTGATGCCAGCAACTATTCCCTGGGTGCTGTTCTGCACCAGGTTACAGCTGATACAAATAAACACCCTATTCCCTTTGACAGCAGGAAAATGTCCAGTGCTGAGCTGGACTATGAAATCCATGACAAAGAACTCCTTGCTATTGTATTTGCTCTCCAGTAATGGCGTTCCTACCTCTTGAGTGTTACTGACCCCTTTGAAGTTCTAACTGATCATTCCTCTTTGAAGTATTTTATGTCCTCTAAGGTCCTTACTAGAAGACAGGCCCGTTGGGCAGAGTTCCTCTCTGAATTCAATTTTTTGATCACTTACAGGCCTGGAATATTTTCAACAATCCCAGATATACTGTCATGTTGGGACAATGTGTATCCAGCGGGGGGGAATGCAATATTCTGAAAAGAACCCTGGTAATTTCCAACAGCTTCTGAAACAAAATGAAGTGGAAGGTTCTAAGCTATTTTTTATCTCTTCTAATAAACTTGACAATCAACTGAGTGAATTGAATTCTGGTCAAAAAGCTGACAAGTTATTCCAAGGCATCATTAAAAGATTGAATAAGAATGAAGAATTAACTGATTATTCCTTAGACCCCTTTAGTGGCTTAATCCTGTTCCAGGGTAAAGTGGTCATACCTAACCAAGCTAACCATCTTAAACAAAAAATACTCTACAAAAGACATGATTCCCCTCTTGCAGGCCACCCTGGCCAACAAAATACTCTCAACCTCATCAAGAGATAATTCTCCTGGAATTAAATGTCAAAAGATGTCAAGAACTATGTTTCAGCTTGCTACCTTTGCAACAGGTATATGGCAAGGCAAAAAAAGAAACTAGGACTGCTCAAACCTCTTTCAATCCCCAATTGCCCTTGGAATTCACTGTCTATGGACTTCATTTCTCAACTCCCTCTCTCCAATGGTTTTGATTCTATCCTTCTTGTTGCGGACCACTTCTGTAAGATGGCCCTTTTCCTTAAAACAACAGGTACACTGACAGCAGTAGAACTTGCTAAACTTTTCATCAGTCATGTCTTATCTAAACATGGCCTACCTGCGGACATCATAAGTGACCAAGGCTCCTAATTCATCTCTTCTTTCTGGAAAGCACTTTGTGAAAATTACAGATAAAAAGGGATCTCTCCACAGTTTACCACCTGGAAACAGATGGTAAAACTGAAAGAGTCAATCAAGTAATAGAGCAATATCTTAGAATTTACATCAGCTATCACCAGGACGACTGGGATACTTGGCTCTCATTGGCCAAATTCTCCTACAACCACAGTGTTCACTCTTCTACCCAGCAATCACCCTTCTTCAACCTTTATGGAAGGCACCCCAGCTTTGAATTCCTTCATGTGTTGGATGACCAACCTGCTAGTCACTACTTGTATCAGATTCCAAAGAACCAGGTTCAGCTAAAGAAATAATTAAAAGAGTCTATGAATAAGTTTAAGTACTATGCTGCCCTCAATAGGAAAGATATATCAAAAGGTATTAAACCTGGGAATAAAGTTTGGTTATCTGCAAAGAATATCAATACTAACAGACCTTCCAAGAAGCTCTCTGAGCATTGGTTAGGTCCTTTCCTCATTACTGAAAAAATAGGGTCACATGCTTTCAAACTCCAAATCCCTGATCAATGGTCCTCTATCCACCTTTTTTTCCATGCTTGACTCCTCAAACCCTACTCCAAAGAAAAAAGCTCTCCTAACCATCAATCACCCCCAGAACCAGTGGAAATTGATGGCCAAGAAGAATGGGAAGTTTCTCAAATCCTGGACTCCAAGATCAGGCGTTTAAAACTCCTCTACTTAGTCAAATTGAAAGGTTTTTTCAAAGACTCTGAAAGAACCTCATGGGAACCAGTCTCCAACCGCACCAACTGTTCAGCCCTACTCCACAATTTTCACTCCCTTTACCCTTCATAACCCAGAACCTCATAACAATCATCCACTTCATTCCAAATCAAATTATCTTCTTCTCCACAAGTCTCAAATTTACTTCATCTCTCTCAAAAGAATAAATAAATCAAGCCTATCTCTATTCCATCAATCCTCATCAAAAAAAAAACAATTTCTGTCTACTACTCTTTCTCAATATTATCAATCAAATCAGTAATCTTAGCTACCCAAAAACTAGCCAACTTTATCTTCCTACTTTCATATTCTTCTCTATCCTTGGCAGTAGCCCCCAAAATCATAAGTCACCCCAGAAAAAATAAAGAGTCTTCCAGCTCTTCCAATACTTCCTTCTTTGCCTCCTTCTTTTCCTTCTTCTTCTCCACTTCTTCACCACTATTAAAACTCAATCCAAAAATGGAATTGCTTCTGGAATCTTTTGAAAAACTTCCAAGCCGCCTTTCAATCTCCTTCAAGTCTCCAACTGGATCATCTTCAATAGCATCCATTGGCCCAACCACCTTCCCTCCAGAGCAAGCATAAAAAGAAATATACCCCTGGGTCACCTTTCTATATCCACTTATGGCCCCATCCTCAGCCAGAAATCTTCCAACAAACTCTCCAACAGACTGAGGTCCAGGGGAATCATCTTCCATCTCTATCACCTCTTTACCCTTTTCTTGATCCTTCACCACTCCTCCTCCCCCTTCTTCTTCTTCTTCTTCCTCTTCTTCTTCCTCTTCTTCCTCTTCTTCTTCCTCTTCGTCCTCTTCCTCTTCTTCTTCTTCCTCTTCATTCTCCTCCTCATCATTGGGCTCTCCAGGAGCATCTGAATCTTCATCCTCCTCTCTCCCCACTGCAACATCCTCTTTGACTTTGGCTTTGACAGAGGCAGAGGGGGCTTTGACAGGCCGTTTCCCAGTGTTGAAATTTGGGCGATTATGAGGCATGTCACCAATTGGTGAAATCCATCTTCCTTTCCGCCTCTTCAGTTTCTCCAACTCACTCCTCTCCTCCTCCTTCTCCCTTCTTTTTTCTTCATTAATATTTTTATCCTTTGATCAACTAAACCTTACCTTACTTGACCAACAGACCAAGAACTTCTCCCTGTCCTCCTTCTCCTCAAATCAATTCTTCAAGAGACTCACCTTCATATATTCTCTTGTGATTGAAAACGCGCATCTTCTGGTTATTTGGTATGAAGTCAAATCTTTTTTCCGTTGTTCTTCCTGTTGCTCTCTTCCTTCATTCTTTCCTTTTTCTCTTCCATTAACTGACCTTGTCTTTTTTGTTCCTAAGAGGAGATAACCTTAGATGTCATCTTAGTATTGTGTCTCCCTGGTCTTTATCATCTTGGTTTTATCTCTTAAGAAATTTTCAATTTTTCATCACCCGGCGATTCAAACAATGTTCAAACATCAAACTTCAAAATTCTTTCAAAGCTTCAAAGCCTCTTTGACTCCCTCTCCGCTACTTTGACTGGATCACCACGGCTTTGAAAGTCCTCCAAAGAGGTTCAATTGCTTTGACCAAGCCGCGTCAAGCTTCAACAGGTTCAACCTTTTATTTTCAAACTTCAACCAATTCAATCCAACCTTTTCAAACTTTGACAGGCTTGCTTTGACCGGTTTGACAACACTTTTCCTTGCTTTGACCACTTTGAGGGCGGTTCAAACAACTTTGAAAAGTCTGATTTGGGTTCAACAAGGTTTTGACTGGCCTTCTCCAGCCTCGGTGTCCTTGAGCAAACTAATTGATGACAAGAAGGGGGTCCCCCAACAAATTTCCATTGCCTTCAAACCTTTCGCCTCCTTCTTTGATGTACCATCCAAGGCCAACTGGCCCTTCCTCCTCAATTCCAACCTAAGTTTCTCTAGTCTTTTCATCTTTTCTTTTAGCGCCTCCACTGGAACCAGAACAATGACAACTGGCATTAAGGACAGGTCCATCAATACCAGAATTTCAAACACTCACCCTCCAACACCCCTACTCTACTCTCCACTCCTAGGGACACGCTTGAGTTGTCGGGCCCTGCTTTCACTTAAAACTGAGGACAAATTTCTTCCCTCACCCAAACAACTGGGCCTTGTACCTTCCTCCTGGCGTCGTGAGCTCCAGAACATGGTCTTTTGTATCTTTGACAATACTTGCAATCCCCAGACTTGCGAGTGATGCTGGTGATTCAAATATTGTTAGTTTCTAAACACCTGGAACAGGGAGGGAAGTATTGGTTGACAGGGTGGTAGACATTAGTAACCTCCATAATGAATGAGGGGGTGGATGATCTGTTGTAGGATAAAAGTGATTGACAGCTGTCTGGCAGAGATGGTGGTGGATATAGTGAGGGAAAAGAAATTTCAGTCATGAAAAAGATCTCAATCTACTCTCACCTCTTCTTTTGGGTATCAGTAGCTACCTCTTACTCTTCTGGGGGGGGGGGTACTGTCATAACCACAATCTGGCTCAGTCTCCTTAGTCACACCCAACGCTCAGTCAATCTCAATCCTCAGTATAATCTACCTTCTACCCCTGGATTCATACTGCATCTCCTGAATTCTACTCCTGCATGCCTTTCAGTCCTCAGTCAATCTCCCAAGCATACTCCCCACCTCTCCATGGCTTGGTAAATCCCCATCTCTCCTTCAACTCTATCTGGTATGTGAAGTACATATTATAAACCCATAGTACATACTCCTGGCTGGAAAACCCATACTCCAGTTCAGTAAATGACCTTCCTGGACAGGCCATTACCCAATCAGTCAAAACACTGCCTCAAGCCCAATTGATCAATATGGAATACCATGGGGAAGTTCAGACCCAGAACAAGTCATCCCTCCTGAAGGCCTGCTCTCAGCTCTCACATATACTGGCCTCTCTTCTATCCCTGGACTAATTCCCCTCAAGGAATTAGCATAATACTTCTTATTGATTAGTCCCTCATCCAATAGGTGTCATCTCACCACAAGAAAGCCAATCAGCCTACCTTACTCATCTCACCTACCCCTCTGGTGTTACTCTTACAGAATTCCCTTATCAACATCCTTCAGAGCCTTGCTCCTGGATTCATCTTCTTATCATTGTCCTTACTCTGCGTCTCATCTTCCTCTACAATCAATCTCCTTGCCTCTATCCTGAGTTCTGTGAGCAGTAGTGCCCGTTCCTTCAGCCCCTTGCATGCCAGGGGCAGTTGTGACACCCAACTTGACTTCTCATGACCCAAACACTATCCTTGGGATGAAATTTTCTAGAAAGGACAAAAATATTTTCCGCTCTCAACATAATCACATCAAACAGGGTCTCAAGGAACTCAAGCTTACTGATTGCCATCCCTCCTCAATTCCATTAACTGCTCACCTTAATCTCCAGCCCGCCACTGACAAAAAAAATGACAAATCCAAGGCACTTAACATTAACTTTAGGTCCATGGTTTTCCTAATGAACTAAATTGCCTGTCTCACTCAACCGGATATCAGTTGCCCTGTCTCCAGCCTTTCCACATTCTGTGAACTCCCCAGAAATAATCACTGGCGTGAGGTAAAGCTATGTTGGAAATATCTAAAGGTTACCAAAGAACTCTCTCTTGTCCTTGTAGTAAAGAATCCCAAGACTCAACTCCACTGCTACAGTGACACTACGTGGAGCAACAATCTGGAAACAAGAGATGTCAATCCGGTCACTTGACACTTCTTTTTGGTTCCCCCATCTCCTGGACCAGCTATTTTCAGCAGAACGTCACTCACTCACCCACCAAAGCTGAACTCAATCGGCTCATTGACTCCTATCTCAAAGCCATTTGAATGAGGGATCTCATTTTGGAAATTTGAGCCAAACCCATTCAAACCAGCCTGAACTACATTGACAATAAGGGACTGGACAACAAACTGAAGTTAATTGGCTTTAACTCCAAAACACGCCACATTGACATAAAGACAAAAGCCATCCTCAAAGAATTGAAAAAGAATAACCTAGTGATAAAACTCACTGCCTCAGGCAGCATGTTAGCTGATGGACTAACAAAAGCGCTTCCCAAGCTTTCACTTTCCAATCTCCTCAATTTCATAGATCCCTTATTTGCTTACCCTAAAATCCTACCAGCCACAAGGGGTGTCCAATCTTTGCCTTCCTCCATCATCACAACTACCACTCATTCAAGTCCTGGTCCACTTCCCAATCCCAATCAATGAGCACCCCGCAAGCGCACTCATCCCCGTGCAACCAGCTGACTGCGCCAGCACAACAACATCCATGGCTTGCCTTGGGTTCACCAAGAGGACCGCTAAAGGGTCATGATCTCTTTCATCTACTGTCTTCATCTTTCATTTACTGTCTTCATCTTTCATCAATCTCTTTCATTTTTTCTTCTCTTTCTATTCTTGCTATTTTCCATTTCCTTCTTTTTCCTTTCTACTCTTCTTTCTTTCAACTTAACTTGATCCAACAACTTCAACTCCTAGCCGTCAAAATTAAATCCTTGCCAACATTGCAACTTGCCCAAGTCCTTATTTCCCAGCTCAGAACTTTGACTATCTGGTATGATTTTTTCTCTTCTTTCAATTCATTTCTTCATCATATCTTCTTCCTGTCTTCTTTTTTTCTCAACCTTTCTTACTTCTTGTCTCCAGATTTTACCTAGTCCCTCCAAAAATCAATTATCATCTCAGTAAATTTCATATCATTTAACAGAAACAAGCAAAAAAGTTTTACAACAAATAATTCTAAAAGCTGCTCTTGAGGCATTTCTCATCTTGATGGACAAGAATTATTCATTATGGAAGGAAAAGATGACCATTTCTGTAGAAATCAAGGGATTAAAGAACTCTCCAGAAGACAAGACCAAGATCCTCAACCCCACTGATTACAAGCAAAATAGAGTAATAATCATCTCTAAAATTGACTCTGTCACTCAAAACAACATTATTACACCCTCGAAAATCTCATCTGCCAATTTACTGTGGGAGACCATCAAGGAAAGTTTTGCCTCTTCTCATACTGCAAATAAAGCTAGGATTTTCAACAAATTCCTATATCATCAATTTAAGCCCAACTCCATCAATAAATCCATTACAAAAACCAAAATCTCCCTAAAGAAGCTAATCAATGTAGGAATTGATCTCCCCAATGAAATTTTTTCTTATCTCATCCTCTTCAAGTTCCCTTCTTCTATCCACTCCTTACGCTAAAAAATCATGCATTCCAATAAATATGTATCCGTTGATCTTTTGCTTAATCAACTTACAAAACTAGACCACAAAAAAAAATTGAAATTTAAATAAACTAAACTTAACAAAAATGCCCTTGTTGCCTCCAAAAATATCAAGAAACAAATTCCTCAAGATCATTGATGCAAAATAGGATACCACAACCCCCATTATCCCAATCAATTAGAGGATAAATAATGGCACAAACATGAGTACCTAGCTCCCAACTGGTGGAAAGAAGACCAATCAAACTGGAGAGAGCAAGTAAAATCTAACTCCAAAGCCAAGGAAGTTGCAAATGACCACTGTCTTCTCACCGTGTGGATTTAATATGTCAATCAAAAAAATAGATTAATCTCAGAATCCAGGGCCTTGTGCCATTTTTTCAAATCTAAAGAATTTTTCACCAATTTCAAACTCTGCTCCTACAAAGAATCCATTGGCACAGGAAAGGAAGGTGAAAAACTTCCAATCAAAGGAAAAGTTACTGTAAAACGTACCTGGAGGAACTTTCAAGTAACCCTATCCAACTTCTTCTTTTGAACCAATTTTGTCATCAATCTAATCAGTCCCGGAGAGTTAATCTCTAACAAAAACTGTTTCCTCTCATCCTCCAGTAACCAATTCAAGCTCAGTTGCAAAACTCCCCCATCTTATCAGGCTTCATTGAAGGAAATCTATTTTCTCTTCTTTCTCCTGCAATTCTTGGAAATTATCTCAAGCTGTGCTCCCTTACACAAAAATCTCAATTCCAAAAAGATAAAATACCTCCATCAATCACTCATACACCTCAGTCCTTATTCCCTCAAAAATCTAATCACAGAACTTTCTCTCAATTCCAGTGAAAATTCTGTGTCTTCTCCAAAATCACCAAGTAATTCTTCAAAAACTCTTCCACTTCCCTGTCTAAAACCTACAAAAAACATCATATTGACCTCATCCGCCCAATTAACCCCCATCTAGAAACAAAATAAATCACATTATGTAAGTGGTTGATAATGTTTCTGGATACAATTCTGCCATAACTCTCCAAGACAAATCCAAGGCTGGTCCTGAACTCAAGACCATACTAAACATTGAAAAACAAAAACAAAAACAAAAACAATTAACTTCCACCATCTGTAGCAACGGTGGCAGAAATTTCACCTCAGCTGAAATTGAAGAATTCTTCAAAACAAACTCAATTAAACATATTTTTACAGAAACGCCCAATCAAAAACATAAAGGCAAGATCAAAACATTCAATGGCACTTTAACCAAATCCATGCACACCATTCTTCAAAGCTCAAAACTACCTCAAAATCTCTGGGCCAAAATTTTCAAAATATCCTGCCTTAATCTTAATCAAATTCCAAATTTCCCCAATGCTCCCTATCCTTTCCAAATTTTCACTAACAAAACTCTTCCATACAGCTACTTCTACCATATTGGTTGAAAGGTAGTGTATCCCAACACCAAAATTTCTTATGGTGAAAAATTAAAAGTTTGTGGCTTGACTGGGACCCTTGTGGGTTCAAATCCACAATTTCTATCCTATCAAATTATCAAACATGACAACTCCATCATTTCCTCTAAGAATTTCAAGATAATAATCAAGAATGATTCCCACTCTAATTCTCATTCCTCCCTATCCTCATCTGAAAAAAAACCCTCCCTCAACAAATCAAAAAAAAAAATTTACTCTTTCTCTCAACCAATCTTCTCAATCTGAGGACGTTCCTCCCAATTCTTCCAAAAAATTCTTTTCTATTTTCTCTCCCCTGGAATCCTCTCTCACCAAACTATTGAAGAAAATAAATACAAATCATCCTCAGAATCTTCAAAAGAAGTGGACATCCTGCTTAACCCCGCTCCTATAAACTTTGAGACCAATCCGCTCTCAATCCACCTTAGAAATATGGGTATTATCATTATTTTTTCCCAGATCTTACAAACAAGCAAAGAGGTGCACAGATCATCTGAAATTGGTTTCATCCATGGATTCAGAGCTTGAAGGCATCAAAAAACTTCAATTTTGGGAAGATTAAAATGGACCTGAACTAGTCAATCTCCTAAACACAACCTGGGTCTACCATCTCAAAGAAAACTGCCATGGGGATCCTCTTGTTTACAAAATTTGCATCTGTGTCCAAGGCTTCAAGCAAATTTAGAGACTTGACTATCATGACACATTCTCCCCTATTGGCAAGGATGCTTCTGCCCGCATTGAAATGCTGGTTGGCCTATTTCATTCCCTTCCTGTCATGTTATTTGAAGTTAAAAGCATGTTTATCCATGCTCCTCTCTCCAATAAAGTCATAATCAAGCGGCCCAAAGTCTCCAAAAGAAACTTGAAGTATCTTATCCTAGAAAAGTTCCTCTGATGGTTGAAACAAGCGCCAGAAGAATGGTTTCATACTCTCACCTCTTGGATCTCTGAGCAAGGGTTTTGTGAGTCCATCTGGGATCCCTGCCTCTACATTCACTCCAGAAACAAAGCAATCCTCTTCTTTCACATAGATGACTGATTCTGGTTGGAACTGGTGACAAATTTCAAGCCTCCTTCCTCAAAATATTTCTGGATTCCTCTCATCACAAACAAAATAAAATTCTGGGGGTGAAATATGAGAAAATCAGATATAAGTTTCTCCTATATCAACAAAAACACATCAACCATGGACTTGAAGAAATAAATATCACTCACTTCAACCCCTCATCAATAACACTTACAGCCAATATCAATATCTCACCTGCTTCAGAAAAGGAACATGATGAATTCAAATCTTTTGGGATCAACTACCACTCAGAAGTATTTCTTATGAAGTAGGTAGCTTGTCTGAACCAACCAAATCTCAGCCTTGCAGTTTTTAGCCTTGCACGATTCTGTGAAAAGTCTGGAATTCAAGATTTTGAAGAAGTAAAATGATGCTGGAAGTACCTCAAAGAAACTAAAAACCTCAAGCTCACTCTCCAATTGAAGAACCCAAGCACTCAAATACTCTGTTACAGAAATGCCACCTGGATCAACAAACTGAAAACAAGGAACTCTCAATCTGGCAATGTATCCCTCCTGTTTGAATTGCTTATCTCCTGCAGCAGCTGTTAGAGTTTGAGTTTTCATTTATGTGACTTTCACTGGAGTTCAGAGTACCATTGATTGGATTGATTTGATCTTATTATTGTTAACCTTCAAGTACTAAAACAACAGGTAAAATTTAACTGGGCTTTTTTGTAGTATTGTGATTATCAGACTGTTTATTCATGGCTATCAGACTCTTTAGTCATAGCATTTCACTTACCATGTCACTTAAACTGCTTATGCTAATTTTACCTTATTCGTTTTGTACTCAACCACTTTTCAGCCTATGGCGTATTTAGTTTATATAAACACCAGTGCTCTCAAGTGGAATTGATCATCTGTTTAGCCAATACATCAACCGGAGTTTCCTTTTCCTCCTGTTCTCAGGTCCGTTACTCTTGACGTTATAAGCTCCTTTTCATTCATTTCTCTTTACCTTTAATTTAACCAGAGCTCAAGCTCTTTTCACTTTTACAGCAGCTACTGCCAACAAAATTTAAATCACTCCACCACAGAAGCTGAACTGAATAATGTTGTCAACTCTTTCCTTGAAACAATCTGAATGCAGGCGCTGGTATCCAAACTATGGAACAAGGATTTTGAACCAAGCAAACACCTCATTGACAACAAAGGCCTGGATGAAAAGTTAAATAATTTTGGATGCAATTCAAAAACAAGGAATATCAACATTGAGACCAAAAGATTGTGCAAAGATCTGAAGCTTGAAAATATTGTAATTGAACCCATTTCCTTGTCCAAAATGAAAGCCAATGGTTTTAACAAAGCACTGCTTCTTGCCTTGCTCAAAAATCTCACATCCCTTATTTGTTCTTAGGTCACAGTAATCAACCTTCAGTGTTACCAGCCACGTGGGTTTTTATAACCTTACCAACATTTAACTCTTCTCAACGTCACACAAACAAGAATCTCCTACCAGAAATCCCCAGGGGAAGTTAGAGTGTCTCAACTCCTTTTCCTGTCTTCAATTTCTGCCTTTGATTCTATTATTTGGCATCAGATCTGCTAGTTGTTTTCTCAATCTCCTTTCTTCCTTTCTTTTCTCATTCTTCTTACTCTTGCCTCTTCTCTTAGTTGTCTCAGCACATACTTAAAACTTCAAATTGATAACCCAAATCTCTTTGATTCAAATTTTCCACTGACTTATCCTGTCATCCTTGCTTGGTAAGACTTCCACAAACATCAAAATACCCAACTCCTACAAGCCTTCCAATTTCTTTACTTATTCAATTTTTACTCCCAAATAAAGCCAATCTTGTCTCAGTTGTCAACACTCTTTTCCTCAGATATTCACCTTCTCTGTCTTCCTCATGCTGTTTTGTTCCTTGATTTTTTTTCACCTGCTCTTTCTTGTTTCTTTGACTGCCTAACTGATTGTTTTTCTTCCTCAGCCCTCTTAATTCCTTATATTTTGAATTCAACTTCTCAGAAATCCAAAATTTAGTAATTCACACACATGGGTAGTGTGTTCCTGTTGGGTTTTGGAAAAGATAAGAATATTTTAAAGGTAAAACACAAAATCAATTGTGAGGAGATCAGCAAGTATTTCATTGATAAGATTATGTAAAGAACATGGGGAATTATTCACTTAAAAAGTCATAACCAAGTATTCATAGCTTCCAAATTGAGATACAAATCCTTTAAAATGCTTGTCTCCTTCCTTGATGCACAGAAGATTTTAAGATTCTCTGAGGTCAATCTAGGATAAGAAAGAAGAACCTGAATAAATATTAATTAAGGCAGTAATTGGAGGAAGGGGTTAATGATTCTTCTTGGTGAAAGAATTAAGTTTGAAATAATCACCACACAAATTCAGACTCCTGTACTTCATTTTGAAAAAACCAATAGATGCTCCAGTGCTTAAAGTGCTGGAATGGATGAAAATTTTCTCTAAATTCTCTGCTATGTAGGATTTTTGGGTTTAATTTTCAATATTATATCAATTAGATTGGCCCAAATAGAGGGAAAGGATCTTCCAGTTCAAAATGGTGATTGTAATCTCAGTGAAGAGGAAGTTGACATGATTTAAACTTGGAGAAAAAATCTATAAAAGAATGTTGATCAGCAGCTAATTTCTCCAGCATGTTTTGTAATTCTTTGGAGTTTTTTCAAATGCCAAACTTGCCCCATTTGGCTGAATTATAATTGTAGGGGGTAATAGAATTGTTAGAGGAGGTAAACAATTGCATGATATTCAAGGATGGATCCCTGTATTCTTTCTCCAAAGAAATAGTCAGGGGGTCAGCAAAAATCCAAGAAAGGTGGGCTAGTGTTGAAATAAAAGGGAATTTGGTTCTGTTTTGAGGAGGATGCAAAGGTTCTGAATGAGAAAAATTTGATTGGGCTGCAATGCCAAAGGCAGAGTTTGACAGAGATGGAGGAAAGTTTTTTGTTTAGCTTAAATCTTGGGTGATCAGCTCTGGGTTTCAACTCAATTCTTGATTCAAGTGATGAAGAAAGTTGATTACAAAAACAATTTTTTCCGAGAATGGTGCATTCACTAGAAGGAATTCCCATTAAAATCAAGGAAAAGAAGGAATTGAGAACACCCAGTTTAACTTGTGATTAATAATTTTAGAGTGTGATTCTTTGGGACTGAAATTTAAAAGAGGAATAGGTTAGCCCAAGAGAATGGAATGCAATGAATAATTTAGGACCATGTTATTAGCCATTACATCTTAAGTTGCACATGAATCAATCAAAATAATATCATCAAATTCTTGGTGAATAAGAATGAAATTTAAGCCTTTATAAATTTATTCAGAGTAAATTTTTTGAATATTTTGTACCCTAAAATGAATAGGGTGATATCACTTGAGTAAAACAGAAATACCACCTAATTTTTTTGCCTTTTGGTAATATTAGAGGAACTCAAGTCAGAAGGAAATTTATTGACAGGCTTCTTTTTAAAGTTTTCCATCTTGTGCTTTGCAAAAAAATTCATACATAACCCACCTTTCTCTCTTCTTGACTTCTTTTAAGCCTTGAGCTTTCCATAAGGACCTAAGACCAAGGTAGTTTTGGTGGAGGAAGATGGCTTGTGTGCAGACTTTTCCTGATTCTTGGCCTTTAATTTTCCCTTGTCAGCCTGAGTTGGGTTATCTTGAGATTAAAATGAGCCATGGTTTTGGATTGAGAAGACTTATCCTTGACTCTTTCATTTTACCAGATGTTTTTGTCTAAAAAAATTTACATGAGTTCTTGAAGAGTTTCTTGGGAACTCTCCCACCCAGAAAGTTTGTCTATGATTTTACAAGGGAAAATTTTAAAAAAATCAAGTAGAATGCTTTATAAGACCATCCAGAGAAATTGGTCCTTGGGGATAAAAATTCTGTGATGTGGGTGGAAGCCTATACAAAGTGCTTCATTTTTAAATTTACCAGTTACTTTTTTACTTTGGAAAATTAAATTCTGAAACCAAACATGGTATGAAGCTTCTCTTTGAAGTAGTTAGGAGTTGAGGAGGAAGGGGGGCTAGTGATTGGAGAGATGAGCCAGGTAGAGTTGGATGCAAAATTTTGAATTTCCTGAAAGGTAGGATATTGCAAATGAAAATTTCCTTTGGTCCACATTAAATGTTCCTTTTTTATTTTCAAAGATGATTTCACAATCTTTAAGGAAGGTTCTGAGATTGGTGGGATTATTGCCTTTGAATTTTTAAGGTGTGTTCATTGTAAAAATAAAAAGAGCTCGAGCTCAAGTTGGATGAAGGAATTAATAAATGAGTGAAAGTAGCTTATAACGTCAAGCGTAATGGACCTGAGGACAGGAGGAAAAGGACACTCCAGTTGATGTAGTGAATGAACAGATGATTGAATTCCATTTGAGAGCACCATGGTTTATATATACTAAATACATGATTGGCCAACAAGTGGTTGAGAACAAAATGAATAAGGCAAAATTAACATAAGCAGTTTAAGTGACATGGTATGTGAAATGCTTATGATTGGACAGTCTGACAATCACAATACAGAAAACACAGCCTAGTTATATTTTACCCATCATTTTAATACTTCAATAAAAACAATAATAAAAATCAAATCAATCCAATCAAAGATACTTCAAACTCCTGTGAAAGTCACATATATAAAAACTCAAATTCTAACACACCCGCTTGACTTGCACTGGAGGAAGTTACTGTCCTAAAAAGGAATCTAACTCTTTTTCTTCAATTAACATAATGTTCTACTAACTGTTGGAATAATTCTACATACAGGTTAGTGACTGATTAATAAGATGAGCTGAATGACTGGTAAACTTCCTGGGGCATATCTGATTCTAACTGCTATCTTAATGATTTCTACTATTTGCTGGAAAATTCTTCAGTTCAAATGGTGAATTACTTGTAAGATGTGTTGAATTTGTTCAAGGTTGGGTTTAATTGTGTGGAACAGACTTGTTTGAGTTGGTTGATTTTTGGAGTTGAGTACTGGAATGGTTGTGAAAATTGATGGATGATTGATGAAGAAAATAAAGTGTAGGTAAAGTGTGAACGCAGCAGGCAAATTACAGACCAATCCTCCCAGGACTAACTGACACGATTTTGAGGTTGATGGTGATCAGGTTGAGTTGGCAGAATGAACAATGAGTACAAAAGTTGACCAAACCAAGTTGGATGATAACTTGCGATTCTAGTGAGTTGACTTAGCAGCCTCTCACATTGTTCTTGCATCATACGCTGTTGGACATCGGCAGCGGCAGGTTCGGTAGAATAGACAAGACGGAATTTGGCTTCTTGATCACCGTCAGATGAGGTATTGATCTCCGTTTTACCATCTCAAATCAAGAAACTCAGGCAGAATAGGTTTTCGACCGACTGAGCAAACGATTTAGGATTGATAAAAAAAAACTCTAACAGATTCAGGCCTTCCTCGCCACCCTTTTGCTCGAGGATTTTGCTGATAAACCGAATACTCGAATCGCTTGTACATTGTGATCGCTAGGGTGTTTGGAGGATGATGGCGATGATACCTTCAAAGGGGTTGAGATCGGAGGGATCGAAACGACTGTTGAAGAATTTGATGATATCCTGAAAACCAGTAGAATGACCAAGGAGGATGAATCGAGTCTTTCCAATTGCTCTGAGGTAGCGGAGTAGCTTGTGGATCTCCTTGGCGTCTTGCTCGATGCTACCGAATCCAAAACCAGCGTAGGAAGGGGAGAGTAAGACCTGGATGAGGGATAGATTGATTTCCTCTAGTGCGCCAGCCAGGGGATCGAGGTAAGGAACCGCATAGAGGCCATCACCAAGACCACCGATGGAGCGAGATTTGAAGTCACCGGATTCAAAGGCGGTCAATTGATTCTTGGGATCATACTGGTGGATGAGACCATAGCTGGATGGTTGGGATGGGTAGAAGAACGGTCGATCCAATCCGACCCAAACTTTCTTGATCGTCCGATTCTTGTTTCGATCGATCCTGACACCACCCCGAACTTTACTCTTGATCATCCCTTGATATCTACCTTGATAGATCGCAGTCCGTATGCTCGTGATCCCGAGCCCATAGATCTGTCTCAAATAGTTGAATATATCCGGTTCGGTCAGTCTTAGATCGCATTGGAATGGTTGTATAGGGATCCCCGCGATCGGTTGAACTAGGTCTAACCAATCTGATGGAAACATTTGGGAAATAGACTGGGGATCGAGCTTTTGCGTACGAACTCCCGATCGGTGAGCGGCCGTTATCTAGGGATTCAATCAAAATATCCTTGGGCCTTGATTTATCGCTGATGAATTTATGGTCCAGTCTTCTGGGTCGTATAGGAAGTTTTCTGAAGCATTCTCTAATATTTTGATTGAGTTATGTTTCATTTTTGTTGGATGCCAAGGATGGTGCCCTATGCTGATCTTGAGGATCAACATTGACGGTCGTGGCCAGAGTACAACAGGATGACAATGGGCATCGATGTGATGTGAGCAATGTTTGAACGGGGCAAAGTTTGGTGAGCGTTCTGATTGATAACCTCATTTTTTTGCTCCATCAAAGTGAATGGATGGGATGAGCTTAATTGTCAATGACAAGGCTCATCCTCATCTCACCCCCTCGCCAAAAGAGTCAAATCTCAGGATGAGGCTATTGAAGGCAAACCAGTTGAATGAAAGACGATTGGCTCAGGTTGAGTATAGGCTTTTAACCGTGTAAAAAGTAAAGAGAGCTTGAGCTCAAGTTGGATGAATGAATTAATAAATGAGTGAAAGTAGCTTATAACGTCAAGCGTAACGGACCTGAGGACAGGAGGAAAAGGACACTCCAGTTGATGTATTGAATGAACAGATGATTGAATTCCACTTGAGAGCACCATGGTTTATTTATACTAAATACATGATTGGCCAACAAGTGGTTGAGAACAAAATGAATAAGGCAAAATTAACATAAGCAGTTTAAGTGACATGGTATGTGAAATGCTTATGATTGGACAGTCTGACAATCACAATACAGAAAACACAGCCTAGTTATATTTTACCCATCATTTTAATACTTCAATAAAAACAATAATAAAAATCAAATCAATCCAATCAAAGATACTTCAAACTCCTGTGAAATTCACATATATAAAAACTCAAATTCTAACATTCATCAAAGGAGCTTTGAAGGTTCCAGGGTGGGAAGTACTGGTGGTTGTGTGAAAATACATATGCACTTACGTGTGTTCTATGTCTGAGTGTAATCCAAATGGGATGCACATGTGGGCCTCTGTGGCCCATTGGACACACACACAGATCATACGTGCCTGTGTGGATGTAACAGATTTGGGGAAACTGGTCTCAAAACTCATGAAACAAGCCTATTGGTACACAGGCCCTAAAGGGCCTGGTGGGGTATATGGGCAAATACAGCCAGATGGGCTTGTATGGGCATAATTGGGCCCAAGGTTTATTTTGGACATACTTGGCCAGACGGACTGGCCTGCCAAAGTATGTTGAACTCAGTTTTTGGGCTTAGGACGGCCCATTAGTGGCCGCCACCCGTCTTGCAGCCTATTTGGGGCTGCTCCCCATGTTGGGGCCCGTTTAGGGCCGCTGTTTTTGCTTACAGCCCATTTATGGGGCCCAACGGCCCATGCAGGGCAATTGTAGGGGGCAGAGGGACTCAAAATGGACTCCCCCCACCCCAGTCGCGGCTGTTGAGCCAATTGCGGCTGCTGCGCTGGGTGGCGGCCGCAGGGCTGGGGCCAATGGCCCCGGCTCCTCCCCCTCCCCTTGCTTGCCATTGCAAGGAGGAGGGGGAGGGCTGGCTGGGTTGAACCAGCCAGCAACCGGTCATGGTGGGAGGGACCTGATCACCCCCCCACCAAATATGGTGGCTGGGCCATTTGCAGCAAGGCAACCGGTGTGGTTTTGTATTTATAACCTTGGATCGGGAGCTGCGTTGCAGGCTGCAAGCTCAGCAGTTGGGTAGGTTGGGCTCAGCATTTAGGGTGTGCACGATCTCAGCAGTTCCTGCTGCGGGCTCAGCAGCAGCGGTTGAGGGCTCATCAGCAGGGATTGCGGGGCTTGGCACCAGGTGCGGGTTGGGCCTACTCTGGGGGGCGGCACCAGGCCGCAAACTGCCCAGGGAACGCGGACCAAGTGATGGAGCTGGCCCAAACAAGCTCGCGTGGGGCTATTCTGGAAGGCAAGGGCGGGGCAATTGGGGGTTATACGCGCCTGGGAGGTTTGCGTGGGCATAAGCGTGGGCCAACTCAAGGATCACCGGATCCGCAGGCCCGCATGGACGCATAAACCCGGGAAGCTCCAAGTAGGGCGCGGCGGAGGGCCCCGCCATGAGAAGGACAAACCAGAAGTACTTGATATCAAAGGGGAGGGTTTTGGACAGGGTGGGTGGTATGTGGTAGGGTTAGGGTGGAGCTAGGGTTCTGTACTTGGGGTTATGTTTTCATCTATCTTGCTGCTTGTGGTTGTACCTAGGTTAGGGTTGAGAAGGAGGACTCAAAAATACCTCACCCTCAACTCTGGGTTGGGGGGGAGGCTATTGGATTACCATACATATCATATAGTTCATATCACCAGACCGCCAGGAAATGGTATAAGAAGGATTGGAAGGAAGGAATTTATCTTATAATCACTCTCTCTATTCTTAAACTCATTGCATCCAATCTCCTTACAGACACTTAGACCAATAACTTCCGGAACCTGAGAATAACTTTGGGGGTATCACCCCTCTTGTTTCCACATCTGGGGGTCTGGCCGGGAAAAATCTGTTGTCTAGGTCTCTCAAAGCTAGCGGGTGCAATGTTGCCAACAATTACTTTAGGATTAAATGTCCCACCTTCCTTCCCTCTCCGGTCGGGAGCTGGCGGGCCGACACCTCCACCAACACCAACTACTTGGTCTGGAAGTTTTGATCCTCCTTGGTTGGAGCCTTTGGAGGCGGCTGAGGCTTCACAACGGGTATGGCTTAGGCCGCAGAACTTCCCTCATCTCCGGTTCAACACCGCGGATATTGGGCTCTTTCTGGAAATGTTTGAGGATATTGCGGACTCCAAACACGCAACAGGAAAGAATAAGGTCCGTATGGTTGTCCTCTTTATCATGGACAAGAATAAACTTGGGGATGTGGAGGATATGTCCTGCTACAAGGCCCAAGACTGGGAAAGGCTCCGGAACAAGATGATGGCAAGGTGGGGGACGCATGAGCCCCCCTTCCGGGAGACGGACTTTGAGCAGGCGGCGGCAGAGGCAATTTTGCGAGGTGGGGTGTGGACAGGAGTGATTTTTCTGAATACAAATCTACGTTTGACTGCATCTACAGTTACCTAGAGAAGAACCAGGTGGTAGCAGGTCAAAAAGGGGCAATCAAGTGGGCGTTTCTAGGCGGGCTTGCGCCGCAAATTTGTGCGCAGGTCCAGCAGTATCTATTCAAACATGGGTTGGTATTGCAGTCAGTGGATTGGAGTGTTGCGCTTCTTCCAAACCTAAGCGTGATCAACCAGGTGGTAGAAAGCAAGATCAATTTGGAAGAACTGATTGAAAATACAGCCAGGTTGTTCCCAGCGGTTTCAAGGCAACAAACGGCCTATTCCACTCAGGCTATGACGCAGGTACTTCCCACTGGCCCACCAGCAACGGAGCGGCCAGCAGCCCCTTTGCAGTCAATGGAAGTACCAGTGAACAAGGTAACAGATATGTTACGGGACCTACGTATACTTCTGAATTGGATAGCGGCCCCACCAACGGCTCCGCCTCCTCCTCCTCCACCCAGAGTACCGCCTCACATGTGGGGGGCATCCAGCCCAGTAGGGGGCCGTCAAGCGGTTTTTTGGTTTGTTTGTGCACCTATTGCAGCGATAAAGGTCACTGGAAGTCTGGTTGCGCGGAACTTACCAAGGACATGGACAAGGGGTTGGTCCGCACGTCCTGGCCAACTTACATATTCCCAACGGGAAAGCCGGTGGATCTGGGGGCCGTTCAGCCACCTCCGGTGGAGCAGGTTAGGGCAAGAGCCCAGCCCTCAGGGGCCACTCGGGTGTCAATTGGGATTGTTACCGGGCCTGATACGTGGCGATCACCCTGTGTGGAGGTGGAGGTAAGGCATTGGCGTTGAACAAGCGGATTGTGTTGGAGAAGATGGATGTGGATGTCAGAGAGCGGGCATTGACCCACACCCCAAAAACTGGAACGCAAGGGCTGGTAGGCAATGCGCCGTTGACCAGCTCTGAGGAAAGAGAAAGGCCATGTAAATTGTGCAAAAGTTGATGGGTAGCAAGGCACCAATAATCCTCACGCTGCAAGAGCTGGCCGCAGTCTCCCTGGTGGTTGTCAAGGAAATGGTTCAAGGGCTGAGGGAGCACGAGGGCGGCAGGGTTCAGGCAAGGGTGCAGCGTGTAAACATAGTGGGGGAGGAAGGGGAATGCAAGTTGTGACAATCCAAAGCTGTGTTGGTGCCGCTTTCCTCTGTCCCAATGAAGATTGCGGGCAGGAAGGTGTGGGCGGTCAATCTGCTTCCGTCAAAATTGGTGGATGAGTTGGGGCTGGTTCAAAGGAGGTGTGCTATGGGACTACGGGTTCTCAACGGAGAGGAATGTTGGGTGGATGGGGTGGTGGAGGAAGAGGAGGTGGAGGTTGCAAAGGTCTGGAAGTTGCTGTTGTTTCTCTCGGTTGATTGCGGCAAATTAATTTTGGGTCAAACATTTATGTTTGGGTTCCGGGCCTAAATAATGTTTAACATGGAGGAATGGACGGAGGCGCTAGCAGTGGAAGACGCTTCCGGGGCAAGTTTTGAAAAAAAAATCTGCAACCACAGGAAGGGGAAATGGGTGTGGCCAGCGGCGGCTGGCAAAGAGGCAGGATCTGATGGAGGGGATGACCCTGAGGGTCGCCCCATGGAGGATTTTTCCTAGTCAACGGCGGGTACTGCACAGGACAGGCTCCGGTTTTGTGCGGGCAGTCAACTAGGAAGGAGCAGGAGGGGGAAGGAACCGCGCTGAGGGCGGGGGCGGCAGAATTAAGTCCTCTTCCTCAGTATGCATAATCAGAAGGCACTGTGTTTCAAAAACCCCACCATAGTGCCACACTTGTGAGCAAAGGCAAGAGCTGAGGGTTGATTATTGTCAGGAATCACAAGGACAATGGTGGACGCGTGAGGATGGTCAGGTGCAACGCGGGTAAATACAATCCCGTGGCACAAAAGGTTTGGCCCCTGTACAAGCCAATGCCGCAGGGACTGAAAGGGCCTCTAAGGCCAATCTCCTGGTCTCAGGACCCCTGGGTAAGTCCATTAAAAATGTCCGGGTGGGTAACCAGGTTGGCGCGGATCACGGATGAGGGGATCAAGGTTCTTAATTTTGGACTGACGGAGTGGTTGAGTGTGGAGGAGAAGGATTTTCTGGCATTGGTGTTGGTGCTCTGCAAAAAAGCCCTTGCCTTTGGGCCTGAAAAGCGCAGATTGCTGAGGAAGGAGGCTGGCAATCCCTATGTGATCCCCATGGTGCTGCACGAGCCCTGGCAGATCAAGCCAATCCCGATCCCTTGGACCATGCGGGAACCCTTGTTGGAACTGGTCCAGGAGCGCGTAAGGACATGGCTGTAGGAGCAGTCCACATTGAGCTACTCTAGCCCAATCTTTGCGTTCATTAAGCAGGATGGAAATTTGCTTAGAATTTTTCAAAATCTGCAGCGGCTTAACTCATTCACCATCTGGGATGCAAGATTGCCTCCGCGTGTGGAAGAGTTCCTGGAATCAATGGCAGGGTGCGCGTGTTACGGATTGGTCGATGTAATGGGGGGGTATCATCAGCACGAGCTCCATCCCAACTCGCAGCCGTTGACCGCGTTTGAGACAGGATTGGGGAGGATGCAGCTAACGCAGTTGCTGCAGGGTGCAACAAACTTGGTGGCGGTTTATTGGGCCCAGATGAGGTGGATTCTGCGGGACAACATTCCGCAAGGGGTTCTGATTTTCATCAAAAACGCGGGCATCAAGGGACCAAAGATGGATTATGGGTGCCCGGTGTTGGAAGAAGCCTCAAAGATCCACCGCTTCATCTGGGAGTATGCGCAGACGTTAGAGCGTGTCAGCTTTCTACTACTGCAGAGCAAGCTGCAAAAGTAACAAAAATAACATAAAAATAATAATAATATAATTAACCTGAGAAGGAGTAGGAAAACCATAAATATTATTACAGAAATAGATGCTCCACCCAAAATTAGGTAGGGTCACTCAATGACCCCACCCTTGAAATCCAACTCCTTATATTTTTAAATAATTAAGGAAAGAAAGACCAAAATACTAAGGCTCTACTATTGAGTTTTTGGTCAATTAAATATTTCACACACATTTTCACGTATAGGTTTCACACCTAAAATTCAGTTGTAACTGAGGTGTTGTGTATATTTTAGGAGTTACGGACGGAGATGTGTTTTGTCACAATTCCCGCAAACAGCTGCGGCAGCCAATGCACCTGGGCGCGGCTGAGATACAGCCCTGTCACTCCGTCAAGGTTGTGTACGCATCCCCGGGACTCTGACAAGTACGCAGCTGGGGGACTATGGGTTGAAAGAGTGACAGGCGGCCTGAGAGGCTCAGGCACTGCGTAAACATGCTACAACCCACACGGAAACATTCTACATATCTAATAAATGTTCCTGTGGATAGTAGATAGTCTAAAAATACATAATATTATATAAAAATACTTCAATAATCCTTATAGGTATTTTTTAATTAATATAATTCAAAGTACCAAAAATGTCGAAAATAAGACAATGACAGCTTCTAAAAATATATTAAAATACTTTCATATACTTTTATGAGGTTTTCTAGAGATCAATATCTTTTTGACATACTAAGAAAACTAATGATGTAAAAATATTACATGAATTCCCATGACTTATATTTTTAATTAATTATGTGAGTAAATCAACTGGAACTTAAAAATAAGGAGTAAAATCAATATTATGACTTTTAATCCAGTTATATAATACATAATGAGAACTCACCTGACATCAGGATGTCCGGAGAAATGTCTATTTATATAATTATTAAATTAATGGGAACATTTACTAAGGATAATTAATTAAATAATACATAAATAGGACAGATTAGTGTTATTCTCACGTCCTAATGTCTATTATAAAGAAGAATAATTCCCCTACCCTGAGGAATTAGATGCTACCCATGCTATAGCACCAAGGGTCAAGTGACATGCTATCAATGGTTACCCTGCTAGCCTCAGTTTCCGTCCCTTTGAGCCCCTGTGACCCTCAGAAGGACAATATTGGGAATCCAAAAGCTATAAATAAAGAGCTCTTTTGAGGATATTGATGGGCAGAGACCCAGTTATATTTATATCCAGACATGTTGCCAAGTTAATCAAATACTTATAAGAGATAAGTAAGTGATTTATGGCTTAGTCTGATCAATAATATCCGCCCTCAACCTCTTTTTATCAATTAAAACTGCTGAACAACTTTATACCCAAGTATACAGGTTTAACCCATCTGTGCATGTATCAAACAGATACACAAAGGATTTAATATTATACCAGTGAGTTTTATTATCCTTTCTCTGTCGTGGCAGCTTGGCTACAAGGCCCTTCCACTCCACCATGTATTTTATATACGTATTATCTTTGGGTCAAATATCCTTTAAACTAAAGAGCCCAAAGTAACCAGGAATACATGTTTTCATACTGAAATCCCTGAAGAGAGGTGCTAAATATCCCCAATATAATTGTGGCCCCTCTATAAAAATATTTAATAATCAATTTATTCATATTTATTTAAAGAAATAAACCATAACCAAACCACTTAACCTTGCAATAAGCTTGATCCAAATATTTTACGGATTTTTGCTGCATTTATTAAATAATATATTTATGATTTATTCTATCACCTCTGGTAGCTAAAGGATAGCAAGGGTCTTGGCATCCAGGAGGCTGACAGAGCGGGTCTTGTTCTGGATTTAGGAAGCAGGGCTTACAATGTTGGGGAGCAAGTTGGCAGTTTGTGTTCCGGCGCTGGAAGTGCTAGGACATGTGGTGGCTTTTGACCGAAGAAGAATTGCGGAGAAGAAATGGAATAAAGTCCTTGAATGGCCAACCCCGCGGACGCCTTTGCATATCCTCCAATTCCTGGGACTTTCCAGTTACGTTTGCATGTTCATTGAGCGGTTCGCAGAAGTTGCAAGTCCCCTGCGGGCGCTAACATGGAAGGGCGGGGTGTGGGAATGGATGGAAATGTGTGATTCTTCCTTTGCAAAGCTCAAAGAGACTGTGGGAGGCAATATTGTCCTCTGGGACCTTGACTACAACGCGGGAGGGATCAGCTTGGCTTTCAACTCTAGCAAGTTTGGCGCAGGCTGTGTCCTGACGCAGGAAGAGGATGGTAAGGACAGGCCGGTTCTCTAAGAGTCTGTGACGTTTACTGCGACGGAGAGTTAATATTTGCAGCCAAAACTGGAATTATGGGGGGTCACCAAAATTGTGCGGAGGCTTCAGCACCTGCTTTTGGGGGTACGCTTTGAGCTGTTGGTTGATGCGGAGGCCCTGGCGCGGATGATCAATTCTCCAACGCTTTTGAAAGCTCCTATGACTAGGTGGGTGGCGTTTCTTCAGCTCTTCACTTTTGGAGTGGTTCATGTTCCGGGGAAGGCGTTCAAAATGCCCAACGGGCTGTTGCGGTATCCGCGGGAGGACCCGTTTGAGGGGGCAGTACCCCTGGATGAGGAGTCTCCGGTTATCCGCGTAGGTATGGTGGAGGTGGAGTTCATTCTTTGGCTGCAGCAGTCCAGGCGTTACGCAACCTTGTGGTCATTTTTTCAGGATCTTTTGTTTATTGAGGGTACGTCAGGGGCGGTAATTTGATGGGTGAAGTGGCAGACAACCAACTTCTACTTGCAGGAAGGGAAGCTGTGGCAGCAGAGTACCACAGTGCCTTTGGTAGTTGCAACATCAAGGAAGGACCGGGAAATGATCCTGAGGTGTCTTCACAACAACCTTGGCCACCGGGGCAAGATTGAAATGCGGAGGCGGCTGAAAGCATGGTTCTGGTGGCTGGGGGTGGTGCGCGCAGTGCATGAATGGGTGAATTCTTGTGAAGCGTGTCAATGGCGGAGCTCTAGGCTGCCCAGGGAGGTGGGTCACCCTATGGGGGAGGACCCGTTGTTTGGGAGGGTCTCCCTTGACGTAGTCCACATAAAGGCGGTAAATTTCGCGTACCTGCTGGTCGCGCGGGACAATCTATTGGGTTTGGTCAAGGATTGTCCTCTGGTGAAGTTGTTGGCGGAGAAGGTTGCTCAGTTTCTAGAGGAAGATTGGTTCGCGTGGTATGGTTTGCTTTTTCTGGTCACCGTCAACGGAGGTGCGGATTTCCGGGGTTGTCTGATGACGCTGGTCCCAAATTGTGAAGCTAAGTTTGGGCGGGTCACGGACTACTATCCAGAGGGCGCCGGGATGATCAAACGCGGCCATCAGCCTATCAAGGACACCCTGGTAAAAATGTGCGGTGAGGACAGCAAGGGGTGGTTTGAGGCCCTTCCGGAGGTCCTCTTTGCAGACAGGATCTTGTTCAAACGCTTGACGGGCTACTTGCGTTACAATATTCTCTACGGACAGCATCCGGTGCTTCCGGTGGAAATTGAGCTGGAAACCTTCTTGGGCCTGGACTGGTAGAAGGTGAAGACCTCCGCGGAGCTTGTGGAGGAGCGTGCCAAAAAGCTTCTCCAACGGGACAAGACCCTGGCAAAGGCCGCGGAAAGGTTGTAGAAGACTAGGATGGCGTCGGTCTGCTATTGGGACAAGCATTCTTCCCCTTGCCTCCGGGATCCATTGCAGAAGGGGGACTTGGTCTTTGCTGTACAACTGGAGTCAGGAGTCCCAGTGGGGTAAGCTTTTTTCCAACCAATGGAACGGCCCATTCCGCGTGGCATCCAAGTTCAAGGGAGGGGGTTCTCAGCTTGAGGAATTGGATGGGGCGCTGCTCAAACAGAAGGCCGCAGCTTTGCATGTAAAATGCTTCTTTGCACACGGCTCCACCTCCTTTGACAAGACGGCTGGCAATGGCTCAGATGCAGGGGATGGTGCCGGTGATTCAGGATTGGAAGAGGGATCAGGCTCTTTGGCTGAAGAGGAGCCCGTGCTCAACACGCCGCTTTGAAGGAGCAAGAGGCTACAAACCGCTGGGGAAAGCCATGAAGCTGGGGAGGATGTGAGTAGGGTTAAAGGTTAATTTGGTGAGGGGGTGCTCTAGACGGTGTGGTGACAAAATCTGGACACCCTGGACCAGATGCGGAAAATTCAAAAATTTTTTCTACAATTCTTTTATTTAGGTGTCATTTATCCAAAAAAAAAAAAAATCAGAATTTTTTTTATCAGTATCACTCCTCCAATTTCCTCATCCTCCCAAAAATTCCTCTGTCCCAGTGGCCTAGGACAGGCCTCTCTTGGTCTCATCACCTAGGCATTGCGTTTGACCCCTTCTCTCTTTGTTCCCCCTTCCTTTTGGCCGAATGCGCGGGCCAAGACCCGCTCTGCCCAAGATATCTCCATCATCATCACACCCCATCATCCTCCCTCATTGACCCAAGATCATCTTGTCGACTGGTAGAACTACAGACAACAACCAATAATCACCTCAGGGCTCATCCTAGTACTAGTCCCAGTTCTCACAATAGTCATCACTCCAACAGTTCCAATGCCTTCATGGACAATCAACCTCAACTCAATCCTACCATCCTCAACCATCATCCTAGCCTATCCATTGATCTCAACACCACCTCCTCCTCCTACCTTCAATCCCTACCTAACTCCAACAACACCAACCCCATCCCATCATGATCCATCCTTGATCCTCCTCTCACTCTTGATTTGAAACCAATCATCACTTAAGTTGACCACAATCAATCCAGACCATCCTCATTGAACCTCCCAAGGATCGATCCCTTTCAACTCATCCCTCAACCCCCTCCTCCCACTAGTCCTCATCCATCATCAAATCCATCCCCAATCAATCTACTCACCGCCCCCTCCAACTCCCATCTGATCTCAACCCATCCCTTTGGTCCACTCAATCAATCTAACTTATCTTCATCCAGTCTACCCACTCACTTCCACCTACCCCCCCCCCCCCTCCAGAGGAGGATGTCTGTTTCCCAAGCTTGGATCCTCACCAATCAATCCTCAACAACTTTGACCAAACCTCTCAATTACCACCAATCCCTTCACTCATCCATCCTCCACCCAATCCCCCTTGGTCCACGAGTCGGCCAACATTGACCGATTGCTCAATCAACGCCACTGATCCATCAATTTTTTTCCCATCCCTTCCGCCTTTGGGTGGGGGTGGGAAAGCGTTTTCTATTTCATTTCTTTTTCCCACCCCTTCTGCCTTTGGGTGAGGGGTGGGTGATCCCGGTGTTGTCGCGGGAGCCCGTCCGCAGACGGATGCAATAGAGGTGAAGGGAGAAGAAGGATCCCACCCCAGTCAGGGAGGCCGGATTTCCACCGGCCTGCGTGATCAATTTTTCTGATCATCTGAAATCAAAAAAAAAAAAAATTCCGCTCTATTTGTAGAATCACTTGTACATAGTCTAACAGGGCCTCTTGCCTGTATAAGGAGGGGCTTTCCCCTGCCTTCTGGGGACGGTATCATATGGTATCCTACCAGAGAAACATCATCACTACTATCTTGAAATAAATTATCTGTGGGGTCTCATTCCCCTTTATCTGAGACTGAATTCTGGGTATATCCATGATTGCCCCTTGATCCTTGAGCCTCCATACTCAAACCCTGATCCTTGATCTTTATAACCAACCAATAGCTTTGCTGGTTGAAGAAGAATTTGAATGATTGAATTCTTGAGTGTGTTACACCACTCCTGATCCCTTCATCCAACCATAATGGTCCTGATCATCCTTTGATTATCTTTCTGGAACCAGTCACGTTTGAATGAAGAGGTTTTATTAAGCTTAAAACCTGGAGTGTTAAACCTCCCTTCATTTCTTTTGAAGTTGAATTCTGCCATGCTATTCTTGAGTCTCTTGAGAAGTGTTGGGTTTTTTTTGTTTGAATCAGTTATTTTTTTGCTTCTAGAGCATCATCAAAACAATTAGCTTTGTCCTGTGCAGCCACCCACAGTTATCTGGTACCCTTCAAGCACTTGATTGCGGAGAGTTGCGCGGGTTCATTGAAAACCTGGTGGTTTTTTGGGATTGAGTTGATCTTTCCTAAGCTTCTGCTGATGACCAGAGCTATTAGCTTGTGGGCGTTGTCACTTACAATTGCCTTGCCTTGTTGTACTCTGAAAAATCCTTGAATTCTTCTATTCAAGTTTTTCCTGGCATCATCTTGTCTCAGATAGTGTTTTTTCCCCAGCTACCAACTACTATCATCTTTATCCTCTTACATTTGGTCTCTTGTTTACCAGGTTCTGGACTTTGATCTTGTTTAAATTTAAATATTTTTGTAACACTCAGTAGGGCAGCCTAAACAGCACCTTTCCCCTCCACAGAACTGCCAAATCCTAGCACCATTTGGAGTCTTACACCAGTTCACTGCCAGAATGAATAGACACCCCAAAATATTTGTTTTCTTATTTCTTGAATACATTGCTTTGCAAGTTGGTACTGGTTTCAATTATGATTGGTTGCAGGAAAGTGGGCGCGGCGCAAGCCAGGACCATAAAAGCAAGGAAAATCCCTGCCGCTGGGTAATGCGGGACAAGGAGCAGAGGCCTGGTGCTAGCAAAAAAAAAATTCTGTCTTCTCTTTATCAGTTGTCTTCTCCTACAGCGTAATGGGTGCGGAGTATGCGTGGGACACGTACGGGACAGGTCTGATTTGGTGAGGGGGTGTTCTAGCAGGTTCACAGCCAAAACAGCTAGAAACCCCAGAGTTTTTGTTTCCTCAACTTCTTTTCCTTTCTTGGATGACTGTTTGCGCGCGCTGGTGGGGGGTGGTTGTGTTTGTTGCAGTTTGGGTACGGGGAACTGTGTGGCAGTTTGGCTGGGGCGGTCCAGGTACCTTCTGGGGAACTTTGTTGGCTCAGGAAGCAGGCCCGGATCTCAATCTCACTCTCATTCTCACCAGGACGCGGGCGCAGATCTCAATCTCATTCTCATGCTCACCAGGATGCTGGCATGGATCTCAATCTCATTCTCATTCTCACCAGGATGCGAGTGTGGATCTCAATCTCACTCTCATTCTAACCAGGAAGCGGGCGCCAATTTCAATCTCACTCTCAAACTCACTTGGGATGTGGGGATTTTTCCGCAGGACAACCTGCTGGGAAAGGACGCGCGCGCAGAAGACGTGTATTTCTCTCAACAAGGGAAGCGTGGTGCAAAGGGAAGGAAAATGCGGGAAAATGGAAGGGGGAGAGGGGGGGCGATGCGCCTAAGCCATTCTCATCATTTCCTCCATGTCTGCCCGCAACGATGCCATTAAGGCCTGGAAAGATGCCAAGAGCTTGCGCCGGGATTCCAAGCATTGAGCGCTAGGGGTCTCAAGGATTGAGCGCTTGGGGTCTCAAGGAAGTTGCATAGCATTGCGGTTGACCTCTCAGCAAAGATTTTGAATCCGGCTTCTGGTAGTGCCAACACAACAGGGATTTCTGGGATCTTGGGTGGGCTGGGGGGAGGCAGGACCGGTGAGGAGGGGACCTCCGGAGGACCATCTGGGGGGCTGGGTCCAACGGGAGGCAACAACGGGACAACAATGGGTGATGGGGGGGGTGGAGGGGTGCCTTGCAGAGCCAGGGAAAGGGGGAGGGGTGCCTTGCAGAGCCAGGGAAAGGGCGAGGGCAGGAGCCTGGGAAGGGGCTGGAGGAGGAGCTGGGGCAGTGGCCGGAGGAGAGCTGGGGAAGGGGCTGGAGGAGAGCTGGGGCAGGGGCCGGAGTAGGAGCTTGAGGAGGAGCCGCACAACGTTGAAGGATTTCATTGATATGCAGGTCCCTCGCGCCTTGCGTAACCCGGACGCAGTCTGCCCATAATTGCATAGCCACTTGGTAAGCCGCAGAGTTTTGGAAGTCCTCCTTCCGGGGAGTTCCCGCGTGGCAGAACAGCAAAGAGGAATCATGGATAAAGCTTGGGGGACGGCAAAGGGGTGATCCAGGCGGAGTCCACAAGTCCTCCAAGATGGTTTCATTGTCCGATACCACAAACGGGTCCAGACAAGCCCTCTTGCACGGGCTGGAACGGGAGCCAGATTGAGGGGTAGGCTGGGGCATTCCCTCACTAAGCAAGCAGCAACGGCAGCCACAACGGCAAGTGCTGCAGGTGCCTTGACCAGGAGCAATCAAACATGCATGCCCGTTCCAGGCACAGAAATTGCAGGGGATCATAGCATTGTCAAAAGGTGTAAGGAGGGGCGGGGCTAGTAGCTGGGGTGGACTGGGAGGAGTAAGGGGGGGTGGTCTGGTAGCGCAGTAGGGTCAAGTTAGTGATGGAAGGACCTCTGGGGACAGAAATCAACTTGGGGGGGATGTGGTGTTGTATTTATAACCTACAATTGGGAGCTGCATTGAGGGCTGGGCGCTCAGCTGTTGGGTAGGTTGGGCTCAGCATTTGGGGTGCGCGCGGTCTCAGAAGTGCCTGCTGCGGGCTCAGCAGCAGCGTTTGAGGGCTCAGCGGCAGGGATTGTGGGGCTCCGCACCAGGTGCTGGTTGGGCCTACTCTTGGGGGGGGCGCCGGGCTGCAACCGGCCCAGGGAATGCGGACCAAGTGATGGAGCCGGCCCAACCAAGCTTGCAGGGGGCTATTCTGGAAGGCAAGGGCGGGGCAATTGGGGGTTATACGCGCAGGGGAGGTTGGTGCGGGCATAAGCGCGGGCCAACTCACGTATTGCAGGATCGGCAGGTGCACGCGGACGGATAAACCCGGGGGGCTCCGAGTAGGGCGCAGTGGAGGGACGGGCCATGAGAAAGACAAACCAGACGTACGTGATATTGAAGGGGAGGGTTTTGGATGGGGTGGGTGGTATGGGGTAGGGTTAGGGTGGAGCTAGGGTTATGTTTTGGTCTATCTTGCTGCTTGTGGTTGTACCTAGGTTACGGTTGAGAAGGAGGACTCAAAAATACCTCACTCTCAACTCCGGGTTGGGGGGGAGGCTATTGCATTACCATACATATCATATAGTTCATATCACCAGATTGCCAGGAAATGGTATAAGAAGGATTGGAAGGAAGGAATTTATCTTATTTTCACTCTCTCTATTCTTAAACTCATTTCATCCAATCTCCTTACAGATTCTTAGACCAATAACTTTTGGAACCTGAGGAAAACTTTGGGGGTATCACCCCTCTTGTTTCCACACCGGCAGTGGGGGGAAATTGACCACCCCCCCACCACCAAGTGGGGCGCTCTCCCCCCCCTCTACCAATGGGGAGGAGAGACGGGCTGGAGGGTATTTGACTACTCCCCAGCCCACCTACCTTGATGATGCCCTGGGGGTATTGACCTCCAGGGCCCCTGGTAGGGGGATTTGACCGCCCCCTCCAGGGATTTGAGTGAAGGGGGGGCGGCATTTCTGCCGGTTCAACCCCCCCCCATGTGTGTCTGAGAACAGACCCAGGTGTGTCCTGGGTCCCACCTGGCCATTTGTATGGCCAGGGGCTGGTTACATGAGGCAAAGACACAGCATGTGAGGTAACAGGCCGGTTTTAACAGACAACCCACAAGTTGTTTGAACAGCTTAGAGGCTGGTTGAGCCCCATTAAGGTGGAAACACCAGAAATGACCAGAATAGGCTGGTTGTAAGGGTACAGGGACTGATGCAATGCGGGCCAATGTAGACAAACCAAGTAAAAAGGCCTGTAGAGCCTGCAGAGCTCTTTTGGAGCGGAAAATTTTCCTTTTGGCTTGTTGTATCATGGGCTCACAAGAGACCAATATTTTCAACTTAAGGAGCTCTTCTCCCTGCTGTTTTCCATCATCCATTCATCATCCAATCAAATTCATCACTGATATCATCCAACAAATTTCCCCATTGTGAGAGCCAATTAGCAATTATTGAAAAAAGGTTTACAGCATTTCTTTTGCTTTAAATAGTGCTCATTTGCCTAAGCTAATTCCTGGCCATAAGTATAACAGGTTGGAGGTTGAGAAATTTTTTCAACAGCTGAAGTCTTAGTTTGGAGAAGGGTTAGAAGGGTAGGATCCACAGCAAGCGGTTGAGGTTGAGGTTGAATTTGGGAAGCAGGGATTGCATTAAAAGCTGATTGTTTATGAGATTCATCCTGGGGTCCAACAGTAAGAGAACTAAGGTTTCTGAGGATCTTGGAATAAAAACCTGAGTCTTGAGTTTTTTCCTTTTCCAATTATTCAGGAAGAGGGATCATGAATTGATCATAAAATGGGGAGTCTAGTACCTGGACTGATTGGGGATGTTCAAAATTTAAATTATTTTAAAAAGGCCTTAAAACAGGAGGATCTGATGACAGAGATGCTCTTGTGAGAGCCAGAGGATGGAAACCAGATGTGTCCATGGGATTGGATGAAGCTGGAATTGGAAGGTTTTAAATGGTCCCCCTATGATGTTGTGATCTATTATAGGCAGAATCTAGAATGTTCACCTCAACATACAACAACAGAGGGGTGGGAATTTTTTAAAAAATAAAAAACTTTCACAGAAACACTAGAAAGGTACATCACATTTTCTCCAAATGCAGAGAGGTGATAGGTTGGAATACAAGAGAACACATGGGCTGCCAAACAACAAAACTGAGCCATTTAGAAAAAAAATTTCATGTGGTTACAAAAATTCAACAAAAAATTTGATGAACCTTACCAAGAATCAATAGGTATTGCAATGGGTGAGACATGACAATTTTGGGATGGAAGAAAAATAAATTAAAAGGAAAAGAGGGAATATAATGCCAGAGGTTAAGAAAGGGTGATGTTCAAAAGGTGATAGAGATTTAAGTTTTAGGTGGGCCCACCTCAGCATGGGAAATCAATCAAACATTTTTGTCACAGTTTTGAGGGAATAGATAATTTGCTAGGGAAAATTTCACATAACTGTGGATAACCATTGGAGAGGAAATGAGGATAGGGTATTTGGGAATTTAATTTTATTTTTATTTTATTTAATATATAAGGGGGTTGTGTTTGAGAGGATGAAGGTTATTTAAAAGAGATAACACATAAAAAGTGTTTATTATAGGTTAATCAAAAAGATTAAAATATTGCCTAAAGAATATCCTAGGAAACAGAGAAAATTTTGAAACGCTTAAGGAAGATTCTAGAATAATTGCCTAAACCTTTGGAGAGGACCAGTTAATAAAATTAGCTGAGTTTTCTGCACCACAAAGTGTTGTTTTTTCATTGCATCCATAGCCTCAAAGTAGAAGATTTTCCAGAAAATATGCAGATGTAAGAAACATTTTCTTGCAACAACCCATAAAAAAAATATAAAGATAATCCCCAATTCTTATCTTTGAAAGAAATGAGTGGAGAAAATTCTTTCAAAAAAAAACAATTATTCTTGCTTCCAAATAATTTTTCTTCTTTCACCTCCATTCCCTTCTTATTTTCTGCTTTTATTTTATTTTATTTTATTTTATTTTATTTTATTTTATTTTATTTTATTTTATTTTATTTTATTTTATTTTATTTTATTTTATTTTATTTTATTTTATTTTATTTTATTTTATTTTATTTTATTTTATTTTATTTTATTTTATTTTATTTTATTTTATTTTATTTTATTTTATTTTATTTTATTTTATTTTATTTTATTTTATTTTATTTTATTTTATTTTATTTTATTTTATTTTATTTTATTTTATTTTATTTTATTTTATTTTATTTTATTTTATTTTATTTTATTTTATTTTATTTTATTTTATTTTATTTTATTTTATTTTATTTTATTTTATTTTATTTTATTTTATTTTATTTTATTTTATTTTATTTTATTTTATTTTATTTTATTTTATTTTATTTTATTTTATTTTATTTTATTTTATTTTATTTTATTTTATTTTATTTTATTTTATTTTATTTTATTTTATTTTATTTTATTTTATTTTATTTTATTTTATTTTATTTTATTTTATTTTATTTTATTTTATTTTATTTTATTTTATTTTATTTTATTTTATTTTATTTTATTTTATTTTATTTTATTTTATTTTATTTTATTTTATTTTATTTTATTTTATTTTATTTTATTTTATTTTATTTTATTTTATTTTATTTTATTTTATTTTATTTTATTTTATTTTATTTTATTTTATTTTATTTTATTTTATTTTATTTTATTTTATTTTATTTTATTTTATTTTATTTTATTTTATTTTATTTTATTTTATTTTATTTTATTTTATTTTATTTTATTTTATTTTATTTTATTTTATTTTATTTTATTTTATTTTATTTTATTTAATTTAATTTAATTTAATTTAATTTAATTTAATTTTATTTAATTTTATTTAATTTTATTTTATTTTATTTTATTTTATTTTATTTTATTTTATTTTATTTTATTTTATTTTATTTTATTTTATTTTATTTTATTTTATTTTATTTTATTTTATTTTATTTTATTTTATTTTATTTTATTTTATTTTATTTTACTTTATTTTATTTTATTTTATTTTATTTTATTTAATTTAATTTAATTTAATTTTATTTTATTTTATTTTATTTTATTTTATTTTATTTTATTTTATTTTATTTTATTTTATTTTATTTTATTTTATTTTATTTTATTTTATTTTATTTTATTTCATTTTATTTTATTTTATTTTATTTTATTTTATTTTATTTTATTTTATTTTATTTTATTTCTGCATACCATCCTGCCTTTTAGCACTCATAAAAGCTCTACTAGCTAAAAGAAACATAAAAAAAATCAAAAAGCGCTGGGGAGATTGATTGAAATCCATATATAGTATGAGGCACCTTGGTATAAAATTGAGAAGAGCCTTTCAAAAAACTTCCAATATTTCAGTCATACTCAAATATGATTGATAGAGTAAGTATTTGATGCAATTCAAAAAATTGAGACCAGAATAGGTCTATTGATGGGAGCTCATGGAGTTGATTTCTGGAAGTAGATTTTGAGATATTTGGATGTAACTTAATGGGTTTCAAGGTTCATGAATTTTGATAAAATTTGCAGAAGTGATTTGAGTCATTTGGAGAGGGACATATATGGATGAAAGTTCAATTTCAAAGTTAGTTTAAAAAAGTTGAAAAGCTCAATGGAAATGGCTTCATTGGAGAAATTTACTCAAAAAATAGAAAAACTCTGAATGGAAAACATGGCAATGAATTTCATGAGAACCAAAGTTTGGTCACTTCCTCCCACTTGACAAGTGGTGGTAGTACTTGGGATGTTATTATTGAATCTGAGTGCATAAAAATGGATTGAAAAAATAATGGGAGGAAGGTGATTATTTTTCATGGAACAGGGCTTATTAGACCTTTTAATCACAGAGTTAACAGTTAGAGGGTATGGAAGGGGTTGATTCAGCACTTGTTTGGTGTTCTTTTGGTTTTATGGCAATGAATGGGGTGGAATTGGCCAAGATTTGAAGGATGGAAATGGTGAGGAGCCAATGAAAAAACTGACAGGGAGTATGAGATCATTTCTTTGGTGTAAATTGATAGTAAGATATTGGTTGGTGTGGATGAGAGGATGAGGGAAGGTCTTACCAAGGATAGAAATAAGATGATCAGTTTAAGTATATGCTTGATAAATTTGAGGTCCTCAAGGTAAGAGTGAAATTTGATGAGAGTTTCAATTCCGCATAGAGGATGATTTCAAGTATGCAATTAATACCTACTAGAGTTTTTAGCCATTTTATTCTCAATTTTAACCTTGTGGGGGTTGGTTGCTAGATGAGGTGAAGGCCATGCTTTGTGAAATAGCTTTATTTTTGGATTATTCAATGATAAAAGGGTTGGATTATATGAGTGAGTAATGGTTGATGATGTTTTGATGTGTGGATAGGTTTTTTTGCACATGTGGGTGGATGATGCACAAATGGTGAGTTTGATGGTTGATATCTGCTGTTTTTTTTTATATAAGCTATTTTTGAATGAACCACCTAGGGAGTATGTGTGTTTCCGAGAAATGCCATAAAAATTTCTTTTTTTTTTGAAATTCCCATCCAGGGTTCAAAAAGGGGCGCAAGAAGCCATTCGTGACCCCTATGAGTTGCAAATGGCTGTTTGCGACCCATCTGAGTTGTTAATGGATATATATATATTGTTTTTTTTTACTTTTTGTTATGTTATTTTTTTGTTTTATTTTAATAAAAAAAATAAAAATAAAATAAAATAAAAATTAATCCATTAGATTGAAAATAGGGCGTAACAGAGTTGAGCAAACCCCCCATTTTTTAATGGCAGTTTTCAACCCAAATCCACCATTAAAAATCAAAAAACCCACTTATTTCAGATCATATGGGTCAGATTTACCGGGAAATAAATGGTTTTTTTCAAATAAATTATATAAAGGCTTTCACCAGTTTAACCATGTCATGCCACATCATCACCCCTGGTTTCAAACTCCGGCCTCATTGGAAAAATTCTACCTCCAACATCATCCAAAAAAATTCAGTTTAATCACTCTCATCACTTCATGACTCTCATCCCCTCATCACTTCATCACTATCACCTTGCTTCATCACTCTCATCAATTTATTGCTTTCATGACATCCATCATCTCATTGCTTCATTGCTGCAACCCCCCTTTCATCACATCCCTTTATCACTTCATTGCTTCATCACTTTATTGCTTCATCCCTCATCCCCACTTTCATCACATCCCTTCATCACTTTATTGCTTCATCCCTCATCTCTGCTTTCATGACATCCCTTCATCACTTTATTGCTTCATTCCTCATCCCCGCTTTCATCACATTGCTTCATCCCTTCATCCCTATTACTCTTTTTAAATGGCCCCTTCAAAATCCTCCCCCTGCAAGTCCACTAAACAAACCAATGCACAAAAGTGAACATCCCCCAGGAACTCAACATCCAACAATCCCCCCCATCAGCTTCCAAAGGCTGAAGTCAGCTCAAGAGAGCTGATCACATCATCTTGGTAAACTGGCTCAAAATTCCCTCCAACTACAATGCTTGCTTTGGATCCAACCATGAAACATGCATTGGCCAACCTCCATCCTCCAAGTTCAATGGTTATCTCCTGATGGCCAATGAACTCAAGAATAAAAAAAAATTAGGCTGGATTTGTCATGCAAACAGATGAGGGAGCAATTCAAGAATTATCAAGCCAAGTAAAAAAAGGCCCACTCCATGTCAATCTCCACTGGCTTTGTTATCACTGACTCTGACAACGCCAAAGGAATCAACTCAGTGGTTGATAGGTTGGACTCCATTTGTCCTTTTTATATCAAAATTGATGAAATCTTTGGAAAGAAGGCCAAAATCACCCCCTTGACTGCTTTTGATTCCCAAAAATCCAATTCAGTCAATGCTGAGGAACTGGCTGGGGATTCTCAGCCTAGCAATGGTGATCCTGAAGAAACCTTTGCCTTGGAGTGGCCCCCATCCGATGCCAAGGAGGATATTCAAACGCAATCAGCTCCAATTAAGTCTACTTCTGCGTTGATTGATGTGTAAAACCATAACTTGGACCCCTCCCCTCCTTATTTGAATTTCTCTCTTCCTGGGGTGGAAGAACTGGAGATCTTGGCCAATGAGGAGGATTTTATTCCTGTATTGACACTACCATCAAAATCTGCTCAAGTAAGCACCCAAGTTCTTTTCTATTCTGTATGGTAAATCCTGACTGATTTAGATTGTAAAAAAAAGCCTCATCAGTTCCTGATTGGCCAAAAACTCAAGCCAATAGGGCCTCCCACATCCCCTTCAAATTAGAGCAAAAACATTCCAAAACAGACCTCCTCCGCAAAGGGAAATAGAAAGGGCTCAAATTCCATCAACATCAACCCAAATAGCCATCAAAAGAGGAGATATAATTCAAGATTTTCTGGCTTTGGGGATATCATGGAGAAGTAAGATTCAATTAAGCATGTTTGATTCTCTTTGATTTCAAAATCCAGCTCATTCCTATTCCCCTCTGAAAAACATTGAAATCACAAATTGAATCTGAAAAAATTCAGTTCAAAAAGGAGAATTGGGATTGTCTACTGGCTATGGATTGTCAAAAGAAGAAAGCTGAGAGTTTTTCTCATCAACAAAAGTTTGATGCTGAGTGGAAAATTAAACAGGCTGAGCTGGAGTTTCAAAAAGAGGAAAAGGAGAAGGATCAAGAGGAAGTCTGACTCCAAAAGGAGACAGAAAGGCTAGCCACAGAAAAAAAAGATAGGTTATCTGTAGCCATGGCATGTATTGGTAGCAGTAGAAATGTGGATGAAATCAAGGAAATAACTCAATTTCTGGGCTTTTAAATATATTTAATTAAAAAATTTTAAAAATAAATGAAATATTTTGCTTGGCTTGTAAATATATTTACTTTAAAAATATTCAAAATAAAAAAAATGAAAATTTATTTTTGATTAATACAATGTTTGAGACTTTTTGAAACTCCACCAATAAACAAATATTTTTTATTTTTATTTAATTTTTTTTTCTAGAGTATATTGCCCCAATTTTTAAGTCCCTGCAGGTGTTCCTGGTGGTTTTGTTGATTTTCATGGACATAGCCATCCTTTTCTGAGTGGCAGTGTCCACAGAAGAAAAAGGAAAGTCTTTGTACTTATTTGCCGCCAAAACCATTTATAAAAAAACTTTTTCTTTGAAATAAATACCAAAACCTAAGTCAGGGAAAACCAATTTCCCATCAGGTACTTGATATTCATCCTTGTTGTCAATCATTTGTCCATTTGATTTTTTTTTGGAACCATGGGTAAAAAAAATAGTCTGAGAGGTTGCCTTTGTCAATATGGGGACAGTTGTAGAAGCCACTGGAGGTGAAAGTGATATGTGGTGAACAGTCAAAAAAGGTGAGGCGGGATACAAATTCCAAAGAAGAGAAGGAGGAGATGTGGTGGTCCATCATTATTCCCTGGTTGGAATTTAATGCAAGTTTGGCTAAGTTTTGAAACATTTGGCCTAGGATTTGAGAGACTTTGTTCAACCTAAGGTTGAGGAAAGCATATTCTTGAGGGGAAGTTTGAATAGGTTTTATATTCAAATATTGGCCAAACGGTTCAGAAGGGTGCATTTATTTTCTCCATCCGATAGCCCACATCTTCCCACCTCAATATCTTGAGGGGCCAATAGTTTTGAAAATTTTTTTCAATTGCTGAAGGAAAGTTTTCACAAAGTTTATGTCCTTCTTCTCTTCCTCAGAGAGTTTATTCAAAGGAGAAATTCAATAATGGTCACAAGAGAGTCTTGATGATTGGTTTGGTCAAGAACAGAAAATTTTCCACCAGTGAAGAAATGGAACTTTTCAATCTTCTGTTTGGCCTGTTCAAACTCTTCAGGGGTGGGATTTTTTTTGTTCTTTTTCTTTTTGGCAGCAAGAGCAGGGTACAAATCCAAATTTTGGAGTTTTTGTCAAGACTATAGAATCTTTCCCAAAAGCCCTTTTCAGCCACTTCCAAATAGATTTCTGATTCTCTCATTTGGGCCCTCTTTTGCCAAATAGCCCTCTGCTTTCCACCTCTCTTCATGTTTTGAACACATCTCCTACCCTCTTGTTCCCTCCCATGCAAATGCTTTGCTTGGGGTGAGGATCAAGACAGTATTTGATTTGTTTTATAAAATTAATAGAATGGCTGTAGAAGCATGGTTCATTCATAAAAAGGGCAGTAATTGAAAGAAACGGGGGTAAAAAGTGGTGTCGCATTGCGGGGAATCCGAAAAAAAAAAAACAATCATCAGCCATGTTTCAATCATTGTTGAAGATGAACAAAAATAGAAAAATAAATACTGGTCTGTCAATGATGATAGCCCCCCCCAAAAAAAAAGGTCATTAAGAGTCATTAACAATCAATGAGCAGAGGGAGGAGAAGAAGAAGGTGGTAACGGGGCTCACTTTGGGGAATCAGAAAGGCAGAGTGGGGGTCACATGGCCGGCCAAAGAGGGGGGTGGGGCCCTGGGTCAGTTGGTCAGGAGGCCAAGGAGGGGGGGTCAGTTGGTTGGTCACCTTGTTAAGGAGGGGGGGGAGGGGGGTTGGTTGGCGGGTTGGTCAGCCAATGGAGGAGGGCGGTTGGGTTGGCTGGGAAGGTTGGCCAATGGAGGGGGGGGCTGGTCCACCATAGGAGGGGGGCTGGTTTTCCTTGAGCCAGTGGGTTGGCCAATGGAGGGAGGCAGAGCTGGTCATTGGTTGGCCAGCGGGTTGGCCAATGGAGGGAGGTGGGGCGGGTTGTTGGTCTGCCTTCCGGTTGGCCAAAGGAGGGGGGTGTTGGTTGGACAAAGGAGGGGAGGGGGAGGTTTTGGTTGACAAAAGGAGGGAAGGGGGGGTGTGGTGGGATGAGCAAGCAAGGGGGGGGCGGCTGCTGAGCAAACAAGGGGGGGGAGGGCCTCCAAGCCAGCAAAGGAGGGGGGCTTTGGTTGGCCAGCGGGTTGTTTGTTGGCTGAAGGAGGCAAGGGGGGGGGGGGTTTGGTCAGCCATCTGAAGGAGGGGAGGGGGGGTGCAGTTGGCCAAGCAAGCAAGGGGGGGCGGGCCATTGTTGGTTGGCCAAAGAAGGAAAGGGGGGGCATTGGTTGGCCGGCTGAAGGAGGGGAGGGGGGGTTGGTTGGCTTCCGTTGGCCAAGCAAGTGAGGGGGGGCCAGCTTTGCATGGCCATTGGCATTGGAAAGCAATTTGGTGGCCATTGGCGTTGGCGAGACAAGGGGGAGAGGGTAAGAGGGGGGGGTGTTAGTTGGGAGCAAGGGGGAGAGAGGAGGGAAGGGGCTCACCTGAGCAATTGAGCAAGGCGGCTGGGGGGGGACCTAAAGGTTTATTGATCAAAGGATCAGCAACCGGTGAGGGGCAGGAAGAGGAAGAGGGGTGAGGGGGATTACAAGGGTTTCCAACCAAAGGAGGAGGGGAGGCAGTGAGTGAGGTGAGGTTAGGTGGTGATGGTGGGTGAGGTGGAGGTGGTGGTTGAGGTGGAGGTGGAGGGTGAGGTGGAGGTGATGGGTGAGGTGGAGGTGGAGGAAAAGGAGGAGAGTGGACTTGTCACGCTTTGCACTTAAGGATTATTGTCTTCACTACTTTGACATGTCCTCTCCTCAGTACCATCTACCTCAGTCTAAAAGCGTGACACAAATAAAAGCACACCATCAATGGTGCGATCCGCTATTTCCTCTGGATTGCGCTGACCTTCCAATCTTGGCAACCAACTCAGTATATACTTGCAAACTTTGCGGTTAACTCCATACCGGTCGGCCATCCATTATGAGATCCAATCTCCTTCCCTGGCCAGTCAACAGCCTCAGACTTCCATCTTCCGTCATGCATTGTTTGTTAGTTTGCATCTACATCTAACCAAGCCATCACTACTGTATAGTTTGCAATTGGACTAGTCCCTACCCTTCATACACTATTACCTCTCATTTGCATTACCTTCAACGTCACTTGCTCCTATCCCAATTTGTCATGCAATTGTACGCTCAGATTCTATTGTCTTGCACTTACGCAAAGACCTCGGATCTATACCACTGCTTCATTTCCTATTCCGTTCCTGTCATTCATTGCCTCACCGCTTCACCTGTAGTTAGCTCATCACCAGGTTGTATCTAGTCACTTTGGATTACCTTATAAGGGCTATCCCCTTGCCTGATGATTGTCTCCTCAGTTAGTTAATTTCATACGTTCTCGCATATTGCTGCAACCTAGTTATCACATTGGACTCAGGTTGAGTTTCCTTCTTTGGAAAACATTCCATTCATCTCACCGTTTGTTGAGTGGCATAACCAAGTTTGCACTTTGCAACTGGGTCTTGCTATTTGCACTTGCCCTCGCACTTGGTATTCCTTTGCGCTCACAATCATCTAAGAATTGCCCTATAGTATGTGGGGTGGTCGTGTGACAGGACTGGTGGTTTGGTGGGGTGAGGTGGGTCGTTTGGAATTTTTGGTTCTGTTTTTGTCTAATTCCACCAAAAAAAAATCCAAGTTGGCCTTGGATGCTTGGTTGAACAACTAAAACTAAAAAATATATTTCCCCTATTTAAAAACTAAATGCTACATATCAAGGTGAGCAAGTGTGAGGGGTAGAATCCGCTCTTTCATGGACAAAGATGAGGTAGAAGTTGAGACAGGGATGACTTGAGGAAGATCAGGAATATCTTCTTCAAATATTTTTTCCCATTCATCCTTGATGTTGGCAAGAAGGTTGTGAAGGATTAAACAAGTGATAATCCAGCTTATCAGGATCTTCATTTCCTTCAAGCTGCGAAGCTGCTTTTGCATCTCCTGTAAGCTGGCCCATCTTCCTTTCAGGATTTGAATGGCATGCTCCAACAAAACTCTTGATTGGGAAAGATGATAGTTGAAATTAGTTTTTCCTTGATCATTGGACAAAAAATTTGAAACATTCCGGTATGCTGGAACTAAATATTTGTAGCTAGCATAAGCCAAATTGGCCAGAAGGTATTGATCTTGGGAAAAGTAGTTCTCTGGTTGTTGGGAGATCCGCATCCAATTGAAAACATATGAATCATGACAAGAACCACAAAGGTCAGCGTGGAGGGATATGAACTTCTTTTTGTTATCACAAACAAGTTTTAAGGCCACAGAGTATCTAAAAAAAGAGATGCAACATATTTGGTCAGTTTGTGATCCAAAGTTTTATCAAAGTCATTGGAAAAGAATGAATCAATTGCATCTTTTTCCAATCAAAATAGTGGTTGCCATCTAGCTTGAGTTTTTGACTCAAGGGTATGGTGGTTCCTTCAACAAAACCAATGAAACCAGGAAAGCCTTCAGTCTCCATTACTTGAGATATCTTCTGATGTTTTTCTTTGGTTGGCCAAGAAAAGAATGAGCAATGGAAAGATAGGATAGCAATCATGACTCTTTTTGTGTATAAGTCAATGGTTCCATAACCAACTGAGAATAGATTTTTTAATTGATGAATTGCTGCTCCATTTCCATTTGATCTCAATCTACAAAGAACAAAAGCCAGTTGGATAGCTGGATTGCGTTGAGGATTCTGACAATTTTTCTGGAAGATGTGGTGGTCTTCTATCATCTCCAAAAGTTTCATGAATAAAGGCAATAGAGTTTGGAACAGTTGCTGGAAGCTTAAGCTGGGGAGGAGATGAAAATTTTGCCTTTCAAACATAGGTTTGTGGAGATTTTGTCTTCTTGGAAACATGTATTGCTTTTTTAATAGAGCATTCAAAGCCAAACAAGTTGATTCCTAATTGGAGTCTGAATCAGAGCCTGAATGGGAGTCAAATAGTAACAAAATTTCAGTCAGCTTTTTTGAATTTTCAACTTGCTGCCAGAAAGTTTGATTGGACATGTTGAGAAAGATGGAAATGTGATGGGGGGTGATGAGATGATGATTGGATTTGTGTGAAGATGGAGATGTGCAGCAAGATAGTTTAACCAATGGAGATTTGAACGGATGGAGATGTGAAGCAATGGAGATGTGAAGAAATGGGATGAGATGTGTGTGATGTGATGGAGATGGGATTGGTATGGATTTGCTGAGGCTGAGGTGTGGATGGTTGTTTTGTATGCGATGGATGGTGGATGGATGAAAATGACGGGGTTGATGTTTGAAACCCGCTATTTTGAGATACACCAGTTAAGGGGTATGTGTATATCAGAAACCCGCAATTTTTAATGGCGGGTTTTGTCAAAAAAAATGACGGGTTTCTAATGGCAGTTTTTCTAACTCTGATACTCCCTAATATAAATATAAAAAATAAAATGAATTAATTAATCAAATTAAAAATATAAATATAAAAAAAATTAAATAAATAATTTTAAATAAAAATAAATAAATAAATAAATAAATACATCAAAGTAAATTAATTAATTGAATCAAATTAAAAATATAAATATATATATATATATATATATAATGAAATAGATAATTGAATTAAAATTGTTTGTTTCGCCATTCACTACCCCAAATGGTTCGCGTGGTGCGGTTGGAGACCCAGAATTGGTTGTGAATGGCCATTCACAACCCACCTGGTTTGCAAATGGCTGTTTGCAACCCAAAATGGGTTGCAAATTGCGCCACACAACTTTTTCCTGGTAGTTCAAGGGGGTTTCAAGGTTGCAAATTTAACATTGTTCTTGTGGAAAAAAAAGTGGTTGTCTAATGGCAGTTTTTCTAATTCTGATTGGCCCTAATGATGATAACAGGGCATATTATAGTTAAAATTCACAAGAATTTATATTCAAAAATAAAAATAGGTGTGATTTGAGGATTAATTTTGGCATGATTTTAGCCTGGCCCATCCCAAACATAAAATTAAGATCAAAAATGATAGAGTTACTTACTTTTGAATATAATTAAAAATATAAATTCTCAAATAGTACTTCTAAAAGTATGTGAATAATTTTTGTGGATTTGATTTTTTTTGAATGAGATGGATTTCTTTTCATCATAAATTTTCAAAACAACAATGGTAAATAATGATTTCAATAAAATGAAATTAAAAAATAAAATATTCCTTATTATAAAATTGAAATAATAAATCAAAATAATGGCTCTAAACAAATTAAAAAATATGCAAAAGAAAAGGCCTTTTGATCCAATAAAATAACACCACATATTAATTTAGGATGTATTTTTTCCATGGAACTGTCTAAAATAACACAAAGAAAATTACCTATATAATACCTGAGTGGAGCCCTATGCTATTGGTATCATATTAGGAATTTTTTTGGTGTGATTTTAGCCTGGGAAATATAAAAATTACATCCTACATTAAGAAATGGTGTAATTGAATTGGGCTAAAAGGCATTTTTTTGGTATATTATTTGATTTTTGTAGGACCATTATTTCAATTTCTTATTTCAATTCTATATTGAGAATGCTAAAATGACACCAAAGGGCATAATTTGTGACATTACAGTAATTTCATTTTCTAAGATCAAACTTTTTGGGCTTTGTTCCAACCACAGGAGGGGGTGAAGCCTTTTCAAGTTTTAAAACCAAGCTTGGGGTGAGAGAAAACACCATATGATTGCATGTTGGGCCCCCAAAGACCTGAAAAAACAAATTGAGGCCCTGGGGGGCTAAATTTAGGCCTCAAGACCCACTGTGGGGTCTGTCTGGGGTGGAATTCCTTTTTATAATTCAAATATGGGAACCAATTAGTACATTCAATATGTATAAATGCAATCAATATCAATTTATTTTCAAAAGATTTGAATCTGAACTCTGATTAGAAAAAAGAATCATCCAATGTAGGAAAAATGACAAAAATGATAAGAATTGATTTTTTTTACACAAAATGGAATATTTTGAGTGGAATTTGAATAACATTTCACCAAAAAGAAAAAGAATTTTTATTTGTATTCAATTCCTGGAATTCAAATATTTTGAAACATTCAAGCAAAAATATTATCCAGTACACAAAAGATTATAAAAAAGATCAAAAAAATAATTCTTTGAAGAAAATTCAAGATTTGTGATGAAATCTAAATACCTTTGTACCAAGAATAAAAAAGATGAACAATTTTGCATATATCTATTTCAAAAGGAGAATCCAAATATATTGACATTATTTGAAAAAAGTTTGATCAAGTACAAAAATAAAATCATAAAATGTAAGAAAACTGCTTTTTTTGAACAAGAAAAATGTAGAAAGCTTCTTCCCTTAAACAAGAATTGAAATTTCCAGTAAGATTTAAATACCTTACCGCAAAAACTAATTAAAAATAGAATATGATTTATATACTGCAATATGAAGGAGATTCAAATATGTTGAAAAATCTCAAAAAAATAATCGATTTATCAATTTAATAAGAATAATTAAATCAGGAATTGATTGCTTTGAATAAAAATCATTATTTGGGATGGAATTTAGATATATTTTACCAAAAATGAAAAAATATGCAAAAAATATGAATGGGCGTATTTGATGAGAGGAAATTGAATATAATCAAAAATTACAAAATAGACTACATCAAGGGCATGAATGATCAAAGAAATATCAAAATTTTATTTTTTTGATGATCAATTTTTGACATTTGATTTTCTTATTTTTTTTTACTTGATGAACTTTTTGTTTAAATAATTCAACATATTTTAATTTTCCTTGTGAAATAGATATGTGGTATCATTTTCTTTTTTTTTATTCTTGGTAAAAATACATTTAAATTCCATCACAGATATTTAATTTTCATGAATAAACTATGTTTTATATATTTTTTATAATTATTTATGCATTGGATGTTCTTTTTGTTTGAATATTTCAAAATTTTTCAATTCTAACCAGTGAATAGGTACATGTAGCATCTTTGAATGTGTTTTAAAAGTTTTTTACAAATTTATTTGGATTACAATGAAAATATTTCATCTTGTGTAAAAAATTGAATTCTGATCATTTTTATAATTTTTCTTACATTAGATGTCTTACATTGGATGATTTTTTTTTTCAAATATGAGTTCTGGTTTCAGTTCCTTGCAAAACCTGACATTTATAGAATTTTTGAATATAAAATTTACTCTGATGGTGTCAATATTTAAATTCCCCAAGAAATTGTACCTCAGAGAGACACAGGTGGTCTGGAGGCCTTGATTTAGCCCCTCAGGGCCTTAATGAATGTTTCAATGCCTTTGGGTGCCATTTTCTTCCCCCTCAGACACCATGTTGAACCTTGAAAGGCTACATGCCTTCCATGGACCAAAAAGCACACAAAAAGGCTTCATTAGCCCAATCTTATTTATTTTATTTGCATGACTTTGGCCTGGGTCTTTCTCCACAGATTCAATCACTTCTAAAATCACATTAAACATTTCTTCAAAAATCTTTGGGACATATATTCTTCCCACTGGTTATAAAAAGGTGGAATTGAAACATCATTATTCAAGAAAATGCCAGGGCAAAATCATGCCAATTTCAAATATTGTTGTGATCTTAGAAAGTTTTATAAAATAATGCCAAAAGGCATCATTGGTATGATTATTTTCATTTTTTACTATAATCAAGCCAATAGGCATGCTTTGCCACCACACAAAGGAATGTAGCCTTTCAAAGGAGGCTTTGGTGTTCTTATATTAATTTTTTTCCTATAATCACATCAATTTATGTTCTTTCTCACACCCAGAAGGCGTGAAGTCTTTTTTGTGAAATTTTAGAGCAAAGGCTCCAGATGGAAGGGTCAAGAGACAATAAGGAGATGTCTTGTGTTTCCAAGAGGAGGGGATGTAGGATTTAAGGGGGCACTTGAGTTCAGTATGAGGAAGAATAGATGGGGTTCATTCACTTGTGGTTCAGCTGACTTAAATAAGCTAAGTAGAATGGAGGCTGACAAGTGGTTGAAAAAGGTAATAGAAATGAATAGGAGACATTCAATACTAGGTCATCAGAGACCGCACAACATGGAGGACTACAGGACTTGTTGCACTCAAGATTCAGGCAAAACTACTAGTAGATCAAAATTCTGACACACCCCCTTGACTGAAGCTTGAGGGAGTTAAAACAAAATAAATAGTTGAAGACTTTTTGACTCTTGCATGTCTATTAAATCCAACATTACCACCTGGGATGAAGAGATGGTTGAACACTACAATAAGTTCATATTCCATTAGAGAGGAAGGAAATCTTGTGATTTTTGAACTAAAATTGAACCTACAATAGAGCCTATTACATCAAGTTACACAAAAATTCCAATCATAATTTTTGAACCCCGGACTATTCTGAGAATAAACTTGAAAAATTTTCCCACAAAGGAGCCATATAAATGAATTACCCACAAAGGAGAATGATAGACAAAGGACTAAATGAATGAGACTACCTAGCACTATGTGTGACTTGAGGTAGTGCTGAACCGGAGAATGGAAGTAAAGTTGGAAGACTTTTTAAGGTAGCAACCAGACTTGAGAATGTGAGATTAACAGTTGTCGTGAAGCTAGCGAGTCTAGTAAGGTGATGAAAAGTTCGCGTGCGAGGATTGGATCAATAAAACCATTGGCAAGATTGATTGAGCTGAAAGCCAGTGGACCGGATTGGAATAAGGACGGGTAAGAACAACAGTAGCAGGATGGCCACAACAAAGCAGCTGGAACCAATGAATAAGGCTGATTGATCAAAATGGAAGGGGAACTGTTGATTGATTGGAAAACTTGAGGTGGCAAGCAACCAGACAACTTTGAACGGTAGCAACCAAACCGGTATTGGAGGGTCTAGAAGGTGAAAAAGTGAGCCTTTTTCTTCTTTCTTGAGTCGGAACAAGAGATTGATTTGGGAGCTTTCTCAGGGTATTTGACCCAACAGTTCTTGGAAGGGTGTCCAGGCGTGTTGCAGTGAGGGAAGTAGGTTGATTTTGAATAGAGGGCATGGTTGATGTCTCTGGGGGAATTGTCAATGGGATTGATTTTAGCTTGGGCCTTTTCTTTCTCTAATTGCTTGAGGATGTAATTGATAGTCTTGTTTTTGAATGTATTGGATGTCTTCAAGTAGTTGAATTCCAAAGGCAGTTTGGATAAGGTGAGGATGATCAATAATTTTTCTGCTAAATTTAACCCCACAAGTTTCATCTTTTGAGTTGAGGCTTGGATTTGTGAGAAAAACTTGAAGATGTTATTTTCAAATTTTATCTTGTTAAATTGAGTAAAGGCAAGCGTTTTATTGATGAATTTTTGGGCATGTATCAAGACTTGAGTAGATCCCAAAGGGCTATGCCGTTGCTTTTTCTAGAAGAGGTAAAGGAACCAGCAACATATGATAAGTTGTCCTTGTTGAGGTGATCAAGGATAAGGTTGTAAGCCTTTCAATTTAGTTTATCAAATAGTTTAGCATTATTATTATCTTCATTATTGGAGGGATGGACTACTTCTTTGAGGATGATCTCAAGAGCGTTGATAGAATCTGATTTCCCTTCCATAACAATTGAACAGGTAGAGTAGTTGTCAATGGTTAAGAGTAGTTTCTGGTTGACAGTGACAGAAGACATTGAATGGATCAGAGGGGAGTTTTTGGCTTTAAACCGTGCAAGATTTTAGAGCAAAGGCTCTGGATGGAAGGGTCAAGATACAATAAGGAAATGTCTTGTGTCGCCAAGAGGAGCAGATTTAGTAGTCAAGGGGGCACTTGAGTTCAGTATGAGGAAGAATAGATGGGGTTCATTCACTTGTGGTTCAGCTGACTCAAAGAAGCTAAGTACAATGGAGGCTGACAAGTGGTTGAACAAGTAAATAGAAATTAATAGGAGACATTCAATACTATGTCATCAGAGATTGAACAACATGGAGAACTAGCAGACTTGTTGCACTCATTATTCAGGGAACACTACTAGTAGATCAAAATTCTGACATTTTTAAGTTTTAAATGAGCTCCTGGGGTGAGAGAACACATCATTGGATGGTGTTTTGGGCCTCAAAAGGCTGTTAAAATTCAATCTAGTTGCTGGGGTGCTAAATGAAGGCCTCCAGACCCCCCCTGGGGCCTGTCTGGGGTAGAATTCTTTGGGGAATTCAAATATAGACACCAATCAATTGAATTGGATATTTAAAAATGATATAAAAATCATTTTTTTCAAAAAAATCAAAGATCATATTTGGAGAAAAAACTTTTCCAATTTAAGAAAAATGATAAAACATAAAGCTCCTTGCAAGAAGTGAGATATATCCAGTAGAGTATAGGCACATTTGTAAAAAAAAAGTTTCATATACCTATTTTATCCTTGGAATTTGAATATTTTTAAATATTAAAACAAGAAAATCACCCATTACATAAATAATTATAAAAAATGTGAAAAATATTCCTTTTAAAAAACTTCAAGATTGATGTTGCAATGTCAATACCTTTGTACCAAGTATAAAAAAATAAAAACCTAGATATATATTTTGCACAAGGGTAATTGACCTATGTTGAGAAATTTTTAAAAAAAATTCATCAAGTAAAAACATAAAAAAAATTGATTTCCTTTGATCATTCAAGCATGTGATGGAGTTTTTTTTATAATTTTTAATGATATTTGAATCCCTTTCATTAAATAGGTCCACATGGAATTTTTTATGTGTTTTTATTTTTGTTAAAAAGTATCTGAATTCCATCACAAATAATAATGTTTATTCAAAAAATAAATTTCATATTCCATTGTTGTTATTATTTTTCTCCCTGAATTATTATTTGGAATTTTCCTAAATATTGGAATCCTCCTAAGATTATATTTAATGTTGGGATTCTGAATCAACCAATCTCAAGCGCGCACACACTAAACCTCAGATTGACTACCGTAAAAACAACTACATGACAATCAGCCATCTTCAACTCATTTGATCACAGATTCTACCTAAAATCTTGCTTCTGATCCAGTGACTAATCTCATCAACACTCACTGCGACTAACTCATCCACCTATCAGTCACTCCCTACCAATGCAACCTTCCTTGATCAATCAAGTTATCACCCTCAAATTTCTTTCAGAATGTCCTTAATCAACTTCAATTGGGTTGCGCCTCTTCTTCCATGTCTTTGTGGTAAGACTTAGCCTGAATGCTTGCCCATTTTGTCTATCTAATCTTCCACAGTTCATTTTTTTCATTAAGCTCATTGTTTGTCCTACTCAGTTCTATTCAGTTTGTTGGCTTTTTGTTCAATAAAATCCCTCAAATCCCTTTATGTTTATAAGCCAAAAGACAGTTCTTTTAGATCTCAATCAAAGCCAAGGAAACCTCAGTTCACTATGGATCACTTTTGACAAGCCATGCTAAAGACAGCCTTGGAGAATATACCCATTCTCAGAAAAGAAAATTATGGCATTTGGAAGGATAAAATGGATACCATTCTAGATGTCAGAGAGTGCTTTCAAATCTTAAACTCAGATATCCCAAACCAACTTGAGGCTGATGTCAATGACAAAATCAAACTTCTTATCATCTCCAAACTTGATTCTACTACCCACAACAATTTTTTCACTGAAAAAATAAGAATTCAGCCAAAATTCTCTGGAAGGCAATTATGGAGAAATACGCAACCTTGAAAGCCTCTAATTGCTCCAGGGTCTTAAAAAATTTCCTCTACCTTTGGTTTGATTGCAAGAACATACAAAAATAAATTAAAAGAGCTAGGGTCTTCTTAAAAAAGCTATCTGAATTTGGTGTCATCCTCCCAAGCAATATCCTTGCCTATCTCATACTATTTCAATTCCCAGAAAGCATGAAGGACTTCAAACAGCAAATAATGCATACCAACAAGGATCTGACAGTTGAATTTATATTCAATCATCCCAATCAGTTGGATAACAAATCAAAAGATCAGAGCTTTATGGAACCTTCTACCTCTTCCAGAAACAATTTGGCACTCATGTCTACCGTGCAAAAGTCTCATACCACAGGAAAAGATAGTGTTAGAATTCTAGTCTTATATTATTGTGTTGCCTAATACTTGAGTGCAACCATTTATTAAGATTTATATTCTTTTATTCTGCTCTAAGTGTTATGTCTAGTGTGATCTCTATAATAAGCTTGTTAGTCTTATTTCCAGTATCATCTTTATCATTACCTACAGTAGCTTTTACCATAAGTATGATTGTCTAGTGATGTCTTTATGTTGGTCCGGCAGTACAATCTCTAGTGCCTCCTTTATCCTTCATCTACAGTGGCCCACTTCCTAAGACTTATATATCTGTGACATCTTGTATGTTCCTGATAATCCTGATTCATTACTGTTATTCATTACATCTTTTCTTAACCACTGGTCAGCCACACTTAACTTACTCTATTTAAGCCTGTGCTTGACCTGGTGAAATACAATCATCTGTTCTTCCTCACACTGAACCAGAGCGCCCTCCTTGGCTCCCCAGATCCCCTCCTCTTGGCGTCATAAGACTTCTCATCATCTTCTCTATTAACATTTCAACCGGAGAATCAACTTTAATCTCAACAGATAGAAAAAAAAGCAATGCACGGAAGGCTATCACAATCCTAAACAAGATAAGTATCATTCAGCCAACAATTGTTGGCATTTGCATTGGGAAATTGCTCCAGAGTGGTGGAAGGACAATCAAGAAAAATGGAGAGAGCAAAGAGCTAAAACTAAAGACAAGACCTGGAAGGCTCATTACCTGTCCCTTGTCTTTCTATGGATCAACCATGGAAACCCCACATTGAAATTTATTCTCAACAGTGGAGCTTCTGTACACATGATAAACAACAGCAGATACTTTATCAACCTGGTACCCTGCAAGGATGATTCTATTAAAACTGGAAAACAAGATGCTTGCTGAAAAATCAAAGGAAAAGGGACTGCTAGACTTTGATGGAAAGAATTCACTCTTTAAATCTCTGAATGTTACTACTTTCCAGATGTCACTATTAATCTACTTAGGGCTGGTGCTCTAAAACAAGCTGTCTGCACCCTTATTGAAAAAGATTCTTCCTTTAGTGTTACTCACCTCAATAAACCAGTTTTCTCAGGAACCATTACTGGCAATCTCTATGTGATTGCAACCCCAGCCTTTGACCAAAATCTACAATCTTGTCTGTTTAACTCAGCCAAAGCCAAAATTGTGAATATCCATAGGAAGTTTGGCCATGCCTCCCTCTCAAGACTCAAACCCTTTTTTAACCACCTTCCCAATGAAGTTCAATCAAATTTTGAATGTGTTAATTGTATCCAAAGCAAAATCACCAAAGCTAGCTTCAAACAACCTTTGAATCCGGTTAAAAAAATCTTTGACAAAATTCATCTTGATCTAATTGGACCTCTCAATCCCCAATCAAAGCAATGCCATAAATACGCCCTAACCCTTGTGGAAAAAGCTCTGGGATACCTGGCTTCTTTTCCTTTGGAATCAAACAAAAAGACAGTAGATGTCCTAATTGATTTAATCAAAAAGTAATTCAATCAAACGGGCTATTACCCCTCAGAATTCTGTTCAGATGGAGGAACAAAATTCACGAACCAAAAGCTCCATTTGTACTTTTGGGAAAAACATATTTGACAAATTTTCTCAGAGCCCTATCATCCTCAACACAATGGAAAAGCCAAATGATCAAAGAGAACAGTTATCAAATCAACCATATCAATAATGTATGATGGTAAAATTCCAACCAAGGCATGGGAAAAATAATGAAAGGTAGTTGCTTCATGTTTAATCAACTACCTTGAAAGGCAAATGAAGATTCTTCTTGGAAGCAAATTCATGGCTACTTTCTCCCAACATCATTTGTGCAACCTTTAGGTAATCCTTGTATTTATATCTTGTTAAAAAGAAGAAAATCTTTAAAATTTGACTATGAGGGAGCAGAAGGAATACTAGTAGGCTTTAATCCACTTCTCCTCTCTCATTGAGTTTTAAAAAAAGAATGTTCCCTAATTTCAACAAAGCATATTTGGTTTCTCAAGATGGAGTACGCCAAAGAATCACCACCCTGCTACCCTTTCAAGGAATGCAAAGATCATACACATCTTTCCCTGGCAATGGAAGAAAATCCCACATCTCAAAATGCAACTCCGCCAGTTCAACAAGCACCTGAATGGAGTACCTACAGGAATCCAACAAATTAACACTCTGACTCATTGGGGTCTGAACTTTAGCCTTCATTGTCTGATCCCGGCAAAGAAGAAATTAATAGGGTGATCCCCAAATTCCCATCTAGTAGCTTCAAACAAACCCTCAACCACCCAAATCCTTCAACACCATCCCTACAAAATTTCTCAACACTAAAACAACCTCAAAGTTATGGGTTCTATCATCACTATGAACCAAAGAGCTACAAACAAGCTATTTTGTGCAAATATTGTGAAAAATGGGTTGAAGAAATCAACTACAAGCTAGCAACTATTGAAAATTTGAACGTATGGGAAGATTAAAATGGACGTCTTCCTTCAAACTGCTTAAAACCCACCTGGGCGTATAGGATCAAGGAAAAATGCCATGGCAATCCTGCTAAATACAAGGCTAGACTTTGTGTTCAGGGATTTAATCAAATTGAAGGTCTCAATTATTATTATACTTTTGCCCCAACCTGTTAACAATCAAATCTTAAATTATTGCTTCCCTACGCCCTAAAACCAGACTTACCAACTTGCCAGTTTGACGTAAAAAGCCCTTTTCTAAATGCACCTATTGATGAAGAAATCATTATCAAAACTCCAAAGGGATCCAATCAAACTGCCCAATTCCTCAAACTCAAAAAATTAATTTGTGGCTTGAAGCAGTTGCCAAAGAATTTGTATGAAACATTAACTGAGTTGTTCAAAAGCATAGGTTTTGCTGAATCAGAATGTGATCCTTGCATATATATCTCAAGAAAGATATTTGAGGCTTTTCTTTCATGTTGATGACTTAATCCTGGTAGGAGATGGAACCAATTTTGAAAGAAAGTTTTTGAAGAAATTCCCTGGTTTGAAATCTCAAGTTCCTCAGACAATTTTGGGAATCAAAATTGATATCAAAAGAGATGCAATTTACCTCAGTCAACCCAACCACATAAACACTGGGCTAGAAGAGTTGGGACTCACCAATGCAAAGGAAATCTCTTCACCACTAACGCCAGGATTAAAACTCAAGACAGCCACCAATGACAAAAATGAAAAGTTCAAACAACTAAATATCAACTTTTGCTCAGCCATGGGTCTGATCAACCACATAGCCTGCTACACCCCGCAAGATGGAAGCTTTGCAGTATCTAGCTTGGCCAGATTCTCCACAAAGCCCCGGTTCACTCATTGGAATGAATTAAAGCAAACTTGGCATTATCTCAAAACCACCAAAACTCAAAAACTAAAACTCCAATTCAGCTCTCAAAAAGGCCCCTTAGAAATTTTCACAGACGCATCTTGGGCCAATGATCCAAATAAACAAAATTCATAATCTAGTTACCTCTGTCTTGTCGCAGGGAGTCTAATATGATGGGATATTTGTAGGCAAAGAAATATATCTTGTTAATTTCCAGATTCCAAGCTCAATGCGCTAGTGGAGGGATTCCACAAAGTGACCCAGATCAAGGCCTTACTAAACGACATATTTTTACTCAACTTAACAACCATTCCTTTAAAGATTGACAACAGCGGCCTGGACAACAAAATTTGAAAATTTGGATCCAATTTGAGAAATCATCATCTAGATCTTAAACCCAAAGGAATGCAGGATGAGCTAAGTAAGAAAAACATAATTTTGGAGTTAATTTGCTCCAAAAACATGCCAGGGGATGCATTAACTAAATGTTGTTCTGCTCAAAGTCTTAACTTGCTGATCAAATGCTATGCAGGCAACAAATAGATTTACTGCAAACCTGACCTCCTTGGATCTCATTTTTTCATATCTCATTTTGTTTATATATCTTATTTTTATTATATCAGTTCTTTTGTAGTTTTTTTTCTTCATTTGCTCCCTGAATGCCTCCACTTTATTTGTACTTCTAAGTCCTACCAGGCATGGAGGGATGTTGGGATTCTGAATCAACCAATCTCAAGCGCGCATGCACTAAACCTTAGATTGACTACCGTCAAAACAACTACATGAAAATCAGCCATCTTCAACTAATTTGATCACAGATTCTACCTAAAATCTTGCTTCTGATCCTGTTACCAATCTCATCAACACTCACTGCAACTAACGCATCCACCTATCATTCACTATTCACCAATGCAACCTTCCTAGATCAATCAATTTATCACCCTTGAATTTCTTTCAGAATCTCCTTCATCAACTTCAATCAGGTTGCGCCTCTTCTTCAATGCCTTCCTGAGAATTATTAGGCTGAATGCTTGCCCATTGTCTCTATCTAATCTCCTACAGTGCTTGTTTCTCATTAATCTCATTTTGTTTCCTACCCAGTTCTGTTCAGTTCCTTGGCTTTTTGTTCATTCAAATCCCTCAAATAAATTTATTTATATATAACACCCTTCTTTTTTATTATATGCTTGGGGCAACGTATCTAAATCTCATTCAAAGTTTCAATTCTTTTTCAAATAAATAAATCTTTTACATTTGATTTTCTTATTTTTTTACTTGATGAAATTCCTTTTGAAGAATTTCAGAATATTTAAATTATCCTTGTTAAATGGATTGAATATCATTCTATTTTTTTATACTTGTTACACAGATCTTTTAATTATGTCACAAATATTGAATTTTATTCAAACAACTATGTTTTGAATATTGTTTATGATTATTTATGAAATGGATGATATTTCTTTTCAAAATATAAGAATTTTTGAAATCCCAGCATTAAATGGGTTTATGTAGCATTTTGGTTTGTTTTATGTTTGATACAAAAATATTTCTATTCCATTTGATAGAACTCAGATTTTGCCAGTAAATTTATGTTTTATAATTTTTGTTATTTTGTTCCCATTGCATTAAATTTTTTTCAAATTTAAGGTTGTGTTTGAATTACTTGGAAAAATAAATTTATATAGAATTTTTACATATTACATTTAGTCAATTGGTTTCTATATTCAAATTCTCCAGAGAGTTTTACCCCCAACAGAATCCATAAAGGTCTGGAGGACTTCATTTAGACCCCCAGGGCATTTCTTAATGTTTGCAGGCCTTTTGGGGCCCCAAAAACCATCAAATGTTGTGCTCTCCTACCATAGGCACTCCTTTCAACCATAAGAAGAGTTCATGAATTCCTGGGGTGGAAAATAAAACCAATTAGTTTGATTATAGTAAATAAATTATTTAAATTACACTGTCAACACCTTTAAAAGGCTGCACACCTTCCTGAGGCCAGAAAACATTCAAATTGGTGTGATTAAAGTTAAAATATTGCTATAATCAGGCCAATGATTCCAAAATTCATCCTTTTAGCCAAAAATGAATTTCTAAGATCATGCCAATTTCAAAAATTGGAATGATTTGAGTAATTCATTGGTAGTTCAATAAATCTCCCTTTTTTCCTGTTTTCAATGGTATTGAAGGAAATACCTCCACAAAAACAATAAAAACAGGGCAATTTGAATTCAGAGTATACTAAAAAGGAAAGTATGTTGATGCTTGTGCCTTAGGGATACAGAATATTGGGAATTCATAAGTATGAGTAAGAAAATTACCCACATGTTAAAAAATCATCCAAATTATTTGTGCAAAACTGAACACCACCAGTCTCAATTTTTTTAGAGCTTTGCTAAAATCCAAAGTATCACCAAATTCCTTCCAAATGCCTATATAAAATGCCTTCCATTTTTCCCAATCAAATATGCATTTATTTCTGAAATCTGGAAAATCTGCTCCAATATGATGAGCCACAGAATAATAAATAACATAAAAATCCAGTTAATGATAATAAAAAGATTTAAAATAATTTGAAAAAAGCACTTGGAGGCCAAGAAATAAATCTACTCCTCTTTGGTATAGAAATAGATTCATTTGAAGATGATTGAAATGATTTAGAAGTAATTTAAGGTGATTAAATTGGAATAAAACAAATTGAGGAGAATTGAAATTCTTGGATGGCTTTATTTGTTGAAGTATCACTCAGCTGTCTCGTGTGACGCCCAGTCCCCTCTCTCTCCCGCTATTGAACTTCAGATTATGTAATCCGGGGCACACCCAACTCAAAGTCTGGGGGAATTCCTGGGAGGGAACAAGAGGGGGATCATTGACCTCCCCTTTCTGATTCTCTTCTTTTTCCTTCTCTTCTTCGACTGTTCTTCTTTCTTTTCCTGTTTCCTAAGCTCATCTTCTTTCAATGCACTTACTCATTATTTGCCTCAAGCTCCAGAGACCCCTCAACCTTGATCTTCATCAACTCGCCACAATCACAAACCACTCAACTTCAATTGACTTCAATCTTACAGCCTCTTTCTAACTGGATCTCTCAAACTCAACTTGTGACTGGTGAGAGTTACTCTTCCGTCATCTCACGACCTCTTTCTAACTCATCCTTCAGTTCCTTGACTCCGAAATTCTCAGCCTCTCCTTGATCAAGCCGCCAGACAAGCCAATGTTCACCAACTCTTGAAACACTGTTGTCATTTCCGTTGGTCTTCTTTCATTTCCCTCAATTGTCATCCTCCGGTCCTCCTATTGTATTTCCTCCTTCTCAACGTGTGTCTGACTCAATTCCTTCAGTCTGTTGGTCGCAATTTAAGTGTCATTCTTCAAAAGTTTCATTATTGAAGAAACCATGTAGTTTCTTACAAGGAGAACAGGGAGATCCCAGAACTTCCAACCAGGGTGATTTAAGCTTTCATGGCTTTTTTTTCACTTTTTTCTGATTCAACTTTCATTCTCCCAAATATTTTTGATTTATCTTCATAACCTTCCCTTAGTGCTTGAATTTCCTGCTTTTGGAATTATGATTTTATTTTACAAAAATTTTTCTATTTTAAAATTCTGGTCTAATTAGTTCCCCATCTATTTTTTGAGGTGTATATAATGACATTTATTTCCCCAGTGATTTCAATCCCAAATTATTTATTGATTCCTTCAAATATTCAGACTGTTTCCTTTTATTTAAAATATTTTATTATTTGAATTATTTTTTCCATCAACAATTTTTTTTGGATTTATCTGATCTTATTGTCAGCATCCCTCCTGTTTTTTTCCTCTTCTTGATATCTTCTTTGAATTTCCACATCCCTTCTTTGTTATTTTTCTTCAAAAAATATCAAAAATATTTTTATAAATTTAGGGAATTGTTTTTTCCACACCCCCAACCCTTATTTTTGCGCAATTATTATATCCCCACAACATCCCCCATCCACTCAGTTTTGTGAATTTCCCAAAAAAAAAAAGAAAAAAAACCACTGCGTAGGGCGGCATCAAAAGCCTCTAATAAATTTTTGAGAGTTTTGGGTCCATTCAAAGGTCTTCAAAATCAGGTTCAAAATAGGGTGTATCAGAGTTAAGGAAACCTGCCATTTTTTAATGGGGGGCTTCAACCCAAACCTGCTATTAAAAATAAAAAAACCAACTTATTTCAAATCAGACGTGTCAGAGTGACCTGTAAATAAATGTGTTTTTAAAAATAAATTATTTAAAGGCTTTCACCACCTCAACCACGCATCATTCCACATCATCATCCCTGGTTTCAACCTCTGACCTCATTTTAAAAATTCTCCCTCCAACCGCATTGGAAAAAATTGATTCATTTCTCTCATTTCTTCCTATCCTCTTTGCTTCATCACCCTAATCTCCTAATCAATTCATTGTTGGAATTCAAGCACTGGACTGACGCAGTCCCGCACATTTGTCTATCTGCGCAGTGTAATGTCAGCTACTGCAGTGCTAATACTTCATACATGGAGTCTCACTTAGAGCGAGGCGACCCACTGTCGTTCATCAGGCTGATCATCGCTCAGATCCATTTTGCGCTTTGGAGTACATTGTCCTCAACCTTGACCTTTACCTTCTCCCTCTCCCCACTCACTTACTCTCACCACCAACCACAAATCCTATCGCATCAAGAATTCATTCAGCTAGGTAAATATAATTCAACACTCCTCAAGTTATGCAACGCTGATCTGATCATCTAACAGAATTCACAGTAATCCAATCCACCCGGCAAATCATAGACTATCTCAACCTTTATTCAAGACCAACATCAACTTTATGCTGTCCAATCCTGAGTGCTAAGCTGACAGAATCAAAGTTCCTTCTCTGACTATTTCCTTCAGTCCTCATGCGTACAGTTTGACTGTTTGTCCTTTAAACTGATTGCGGGCTGATTCATTCAAATCAGCCATTGCCTTTGTTGGTCTCCGTTCTATTGATTTGTTTTCTGTTAACTTGATCTGAACTGTCTAACCGACCTTCATCTCTTCTCATGTTTATGAAATCAAATCAAGTGGTTCTGGTTTTACCCATCAAATTTCTTTCATTCATCACTCTAACCACTTTAACACTTTCATGCCTTCATCACTCTAATCACATTATTGCTTTCTAAAAATCCATCCTCTAATCACTTCATTGCTTCATACCCCCTTTCATGAAATCCTAACTCTCATTGATTTATTGCTTCATTGCTTCATTGCTTCATTGCTTCATTACTTCATTGCTTCTTTCCCACTTTCATCAACCCCTTAATCACTTCATTGATTCATCCCTTCATCCCTCTTACTCTTTTCAAATGGCCCCTCAGCAAACCTCCCGCCGCCAGTCAACTAAACAATCCAATGGAATAAAGAAAACATCCCCCAGTAACTCATCATCAAACAATCCTACCCCACAAGCTTCCAAAGGCTCAATTAATCTCAAGAGAGCTGATCACATCATCATGCTAAACTGGCTCAAAATTCCCTCCACCTATCAAACTTGCTTTGGATCTGAAAATAAAAGGCAAGTTGGCTGACCTCCATCCTCTAAGATTAATGGTAATCTCCTGATGGCCAATGAAATGAAGAAAAAAAACAAAGGTAGGCTGGATCTTTCATCCAAAAAGATGCGGGAGCCATTCATGAACTATCAAACCAAGTACAAACAAGCCCCCTCAATGTAAATCTCCCCTGGGTTTGGTATCACCAACTCTGATAAAGCCAAGGGAATCAACTCAGTGGTTGATAATTTGGACTCCATTTTTCCTTTTTATATTAATATGGATGAAATATCAGGAAAGAAGGCCAACCTCATCCCCTTAGCTGCCTTTGATTCCCAGAAATCCAATCAATTAGATGCCAAGGACTTGCTTTTGGATTCTAAGCCTAGCAATGATAATCCCCAAGAAAGCTATGAGTGGCCCCAATCCAATTTTTACATGGATTTCCAACACAAACAGCTCCAATAACTTCTAAATCAGCATTGATCAATGATTCAAACCCTTCCTTGGACCCCTCACTTCTTTCTTTGGATGAATCTCTTCCTGGGGTGGAAGAAATTAACAAATTTTCCAATAAGGAGAAATTTATTCCACTATCTCCACTAAAATCAACATCTGTTCAAGCAAGGAAGAAAGTTATTTTATTTTCTTTCCCGTTAATCCTGACTGATTTAGATTGTAAAAAAAGAACAACATCTATTTCTGAGTGGCCAAACATCCAAGCAAATGGGGAATTTCACATCAGCTTTGAATGAGATTGATTATGTTCCCACACAAACCTCCTCTGCAAAGGGAAAGAAAAAGGCCTCCAATTCCATCAACATCAACCCAATATCTGTCAAAATAGGAGAAACACTTCCAATTTTTCTGGCTTTGAAGATATCATTGAGAAGCCAGATTCAAGTAAGTGAATTGATTGAATCTTCTAACTTTCAAAATCAAGCTCATTCCTATTACCTTCCACCAAAACAGTGAAATCAAAAAACAAATCTGAAAAAATTTAATTCAAAAAGGAGAAGTGGGATTTTCAACTGGCTATTGATTTTCAAAAAAAGGAACTGAGAGTTTGGCTCATCAACAGAAATTGGATGCTGATTAGTAATTGAAAAATGCAGAGCAGGAATTTCAGAAAGAGGAAAAGGAGAAGGATCAACAGGAAGAGAGACTGGAAAAGGAGAGTGAATGACTGAAAACGTAATAAAAAAGAGAGGTTAACCATAGCCATGCCATGTATTTATACCAGTAGAACTGTGGAAGATATCAAAGAGATTACTTGATTGCTTGGCTTGTAAAATATTTACTTTGAGATTTTTTTTTAAAAAAAATCCTAATACAACAATACTTGAGCCTATTTTCAACTCCACCAATAAACAATTTTTTTTAACTTTATTTACTTTGCTCTGGGTTCATGTCCTCTCTCCTTTCATATATTCCTATTTTGAAATATATTTTGATGGCAATCAGTTAAAAAATACATTCATTAAGGCTTCTGGTGGTGGCCTAAGAACAGACCAATCATGGTTTGATTCCTTATTATGCTTTAGATTCAAGGGCTTGTCCTCACTACAAAAATTGTTTCAAAAGCACCAACAGAAATACAAGTGACAAGAGTTGAGATAAAAGAAAAAGCCTAGAGTGAATAATATTTTATCAATGAATCAATAGATTGTTTGTCATTTGATCAATTGATCAAACCCAACAAACAAATTATCAATTGGAGGAGAAGGAGGAGAGGAGCCAGGATTGATTGCCTGATAAATTGATTGATAAATTGATTGTGAATCAATTTCTCAATCAATTCACAATTTATTGAGCAATTGATTGAGCAATTGATTGAGAAACTGATTTTGAATCAATTTCTCAATCAATTTGCAATTGGTTGTGAAAAAATTTCTCAATCGATTTGCAGTTAATTGTAAATCAATTTCTCAATCAATTTTCAATTCATTTTAAATCAATTTCTCAATGAATTAAATGTGGGATTGAGCAAGGAGGTGGGGGGGACCTAAAGTTTGATCAATAAAAGGATCAGCAACCGGTGAGGGGAAGGAAGAGGATGAGGAGGAGGAGGAGGATGGAGGGGCATTACCAGGGGTGAAAATCAAAGGAGGAGGGGAGGCAGTGGGTGGGTGAGGTGAGGTGGAGGTGGTGGATGGGGTGGTGGTGGTTGGTGAGGTGGTGGTGATGGCAAGGTGGTGGTGGTTGGTGAGGTGGAGGAAAAAGTGGACCAGTGGGATTGGACTGGTGGTTTGGTGGGCTTAGATGGGTGGTTTGGAAGTTTTAGTTCTGTTTTTTATAAGTCAACCAAAAAAAAAAAAAAAAAAAAAAAAAAAAAAAAAAAAAAAAAAAAAAAAGACTGAGCCTAGGATTCTTGGCTTTACAACAAAAAAAATTATCATGAAATTATTTTTTACCTTTCAAAAAACATATGCTACTAATCAAAGTGAGAAAGTGTGAGGGGTATAATCCGCTCCCTCATGGCAGAAGATGATGGACAGGATGAGACCAGGATGACTTGAGGAGGATTGGGAATATTGTCTTCAAATACTTCATCCCAATCATCTTTGGTTTTGGCCAGAAGGTTGTGAAGGATTACAAAACTCATAATCCATTTGATGAGAATCTTCAATTATTTGGAATTTTTGAGCTGGTTTTGCATTTCACTTAATCTGGCCAATCATTCTTTCAGGAATCCTATGGCATGCACAATACAAACTCATGATTGGGAAAGATGATAGTTTAAATCAGTTTTGGCTTGATAATTGGATGAAACATTGCGGTATTCTGGAACCACATATTTCCCACTAGAATAAGCAGAAATTTTCGGGAAGGTATTTCTCTTGCTCAAATAGTTCTCTGGCTGTTGGGAAATTGGCATCCAATTGAAAAAATTTGAATTGTGAAAAGAACCTGGAAGGCCAGCATGGAGGGATATGAACTTCTTTTTTTTTATCATAAACAAGTTTTAGTGTAACAGGGTATCTATACAAACAGATAAAACATATTTTATCAGTTTTTTATCAAACGTTTTATCAAAGGCTTTGGAAAAGAAATGAAGTGATTGCCTTTTTTCCAATCAAAATATTTTTTTTCCATCTAGCTTGGGTTATTGACTCAAGGGGATAGTGGTTCCATCAACAAAACCAATGCAACCAGGAAAGCCTTCAGTCTCCATTACTTGAGATATCTCCTTGCTTTCTTCTTTGGTTAGACAAGAAATGACTGAGAAATGGAAAGATATGATAGCAATCATGACTCTTTTGGTGCATAAGTCAATGCTTCCATAGCCAACTGAGAATAGATCTTCTAATTGATGAATTGCTGCTCCATTTCCATTTGATCCCAATCTTCCAATAGCACTTACAGTTGGATAGATGTATTGCATTGAGGATTTAAATAATTTTTCTGGAAGATGCGGTGGCCTTCAATCATCTCCAAAGGTTTCATGAATGAATGCAATAAAGTTCTGAACAGTTGCTGGAAGCTTAAGTCAGGGAGGAGATGAAGATTTTGCCTTTCATAAATAGGGTTGTGAAGAGTCTTTCTTCTTGGAACTATGTATTGCTTTTCCAATAGAGAATTGAATGCTAACCAATTTTATTCAAAATCGGAGTCTGAGTCAGAGTCAAATAATAAAAACAGTTCAGTCAGCTTTTTTGTTTTTTCAACTTGCTTCTGAGAAGTTTTATTGGACATGTTTAGAAAGATGATGATTTGATGTGGGGTTATGAGATGATTATGGGATTTTTGTGAAGCAATGGAGATGTGAAGTAATGGAGATGAGATGTGTGTTATGCAATGAAGATGGGATTTGTATGGATTTTCTGAGGTGGAGGTGTGCATGGGTGTTTTGCATGGGATGGATGGTGGATATATGATGGTGCATCAATGGCAGGTTTGACGTTTGAAATCCGCCATTTCCATGAAACCCGCCATTTTGAAATAAACCAATTAGGGGGTAAATGTGTTTCAAAAACCCGCCATTTTCAGTGGCGGGTTTTGTCAAAAAAAATGTTAGTTTTCTAATGGTGGGTTTTATAACTCTGATACCCCCTAATATTCAAAAAAAATGTTGGAATGAGAGGCTAAAAAGACATTTATTTCAGAATGAAATAGTAAAATGAGAATGGATAAGAAAGATAGGATTACCTAAAAAGACCAAGAATGTATACTTTAATAGAATAAAGCACCGCAAAAAAACGCCTTGAAAACTCCTAATCTGAACCCAGAGTTGACTCAAAGTTAGAGAAAAGAAAGACAAGTAGGTGTTGGTTAAGAAAGGAATAGGACGCAGAGACTTAACTGATCCTCAAACCACAACTGCCAGATCACCTGGTTGTTCAGGTGATGAAGAAAGGGGAAGTGGATCTTGGACCAGGCTTACAAGGTGGAGTGATGGAAGGTCACCCAAAACTGATTATCTACATTCACAGAGTCCAATGCGCGCTTGTATCACATCTGCAGGTTGGTTTGAGCTGACCGGCAGAAATGGAAGAAATAAACAGAAAAATGAAAAGAACCAAGGATAATCAAGCCTGTTAAGCAGATTACCTTGAGAATCTCAACACCCTCCCATGCTAAACAGTTGTTTAGACTATATTCAGAGTGGTTAATCAGGCCGCCATATTGACGCGTGAAATTGGCTTGGTTGAGAAATCTGCAGCGTTCTTACCCATGGAAACTTTAATTATTTTGATTTGTTTTTTTGCTACCTCCTGCTTGATAAAATTATGTTGGAGATTGATATGTTTTTTGTGAAAGTACAATTGGTTTGAGAGGCTTTATGCAAACTTGATACCACCTGTTTTTATCCTCATAGATGGGGGTTGGTACATGGAATTGGAGGTTGAAAACTTCAATGATGGTTCCTTTTTGTTAGAATTATGGCCAGGAATTAGCTTAGCAAAATGAGCAGTATTTAAAGCAAAAGAAATTCTGGACACTGGGTGTCAATATTGGCTAATGGGGCTCTCACAATGGGGCAATATGTTGGATGAATTTGATTGGAATGATGAATGAATGGATGGAAAACAGCAGGGAGAAGAGCTCCTTAAGTACAAAAGATTGGCCTCTTGTTAGCCCATGATAAAACAAGCCAAAAGGCAAATTTTCCGCCCAAAAAGAGCTCTACAGGCTCTACTGGCCTTGTTACTTGGTTTGGACTACATCATCCCACATGGCATCAGTTCCTATACCCTTACAACCAGCCTATTCTGGTTATTTCTGGTGTTTCCGACTCAATGGGGCTGAACCAGCCCCTTAACTGTTCAATCCCCTTGGCTGGTTGTCCGTTACAACCAGCCATGATGACCTCATTGCCTTGTTTACGGGCTGGTTGCCTCATGCGGCCAGCCCCTGGCCTTTCAAATGGGCCAGGTGGGACCCAGGGCACACCTGGGTCCGGTCTCAGACTCACATGGGGGGGGTGTGACCAGCGGACATGCTGTCCCCCCCCTCTTTCTCTCAAATCCCTGGTGGGGGCAGTCAAATCCCCTCACCAGGGGCCCTGGGGGTTGATACCCCCAGGGCGTCGTCAAGCAAGTTGGCCTGGGAGGTGATCAGGTCCCCCCAGGCCCATTGCTCCTCCCCCTTGGTAAAGGGGGGGGGGAGAGCGCCCCTGTCCTGCTTGGTTGCCTCAACCAATTGATGGTGGGGGGGTGATGAATTCCCCCCCACCTGCTGGTTGCTACCCTTGCGGCCGGCGCAGCCACCTCCTGGGCCAGGGGGTGGGGGTGGCCCCCTCGCAACAGCAAGTGAGGGGAGGGGGAGCAAGCCCCGGCTCTGTGGCGCTGGTCGCCAAGCGCAACCAGCCGGGCCCACGCGGGATCCCTCAGCCACGCGACAGCCCTGTGCGGGCCATTGGGCCCCGCGTGGGCCGTACCGAGAAACACAGGCGGCCCCAAATGGGCCGCAACACAGACGGCGGCCCCAATGGGCCGCCCCAAGCCCGAATTGTGAGAATTACATACTTTGGCGGGCCAGCCCGTCTGGCCAAGTATGTCCATAATAAATCTTGGGCCCTTTTAAGCCCAATTAAGCCCATCTGGCTTGGGTGGCCCATCCACCCTGGTGGGACCATGAGGGCCCGTGTCCCAAAAGACCTCAAAAACATGTTTTGGCGCCCAAATGCCCAAAACCAATAACACCCACATAGGCCCACATGGCCCACGTGATGTCCAATGGGCCGTGGAGGCCCGTTTTTGCATCCCATTTGGATTACACACTCCTATGCACATTACCTGAGTGCATCTGCATTTTAACACACCCCCTTAATCCAAAAGGGATGCCATACGCATACTAGACACAAAACCTTCATGTTTGTTCCTATCTAACGCCTTAGTTAAGATATCCGCAATCATTGCCCCAGTAGGCATGTAACGTAACACTATCTCTTTGCAGTTAACTGCATCCCGTATATAGTTCTAATGAACATCAATATTTTTCATTCTAGAATGGAACACTTGATTTTCTGCCAACGCAATGGCACTCTGGTTATCAGAATACAACAACGCAAACCCTTGTGGTTTATGAGTATCCCCTAAGACCTTTCTCAACCATTTTGCTTTCTGTGAAGCTGACAAGTACGCTCTGTACTCTGCTTCTTTTGACAAAAGACTTATTGCTGACAACTTTTTAGACATCCAAGACACTAGATTCTTTCCTAAGAAGAAAAGGAAACCACTTGTTGATTCCCTAGTTTTTTCCATCTGCCCATCTTGCATCAGAATAACCAACCAAGTCAAAGTTTGATGACTCTGAAAACTGCAGTCCCAGACTGCATGTTCCTTTAAGATACCTCATAACTCTCTTAAACGCTGACCAATGCCTCATGCATGGTTTCTCTAAGTTTTGTGACAAAATCCCATTTTCATAAGTAATATCTGGCCTTTTACACTGCCCCAAATAATTCAAACATCCAATAGCTGATCTATAATCATTCCCGGATTGAAAAAACTCTAGATGCTCTTCATCTGTAGACTTTTCTAACCAAATTTTAGACTTCATTGGAGTACCAAACTCCTTTGCACCTTCTAAGCCATACTGCTTAAGTAGAGCTGACACATAATGGTTCTGATCCAACCTGATCCCATTCTTGCTCTTACTAAATTTCATTCCCAGCACCTGCTGTGCCAGACCAAGATATTTTATCTTGAACTCCTTTTTGAGTGTCTCCATGACTCTCTCCTTACCATTCCCAATAATGATAATGTCATCAACCCATACAAACAAAATTGCATCCTTTCTCACAAAGAGACAAGGGTCAGCCAAACTTGTTTTGAAACCAATCTCTATCAGTTTCATGCTCATAGTATTAAACCATTACCTAGCTTCTTGCTTCAATCCATACAGGGATCTACACAGCTTGAGGAAATACTCCCCTTTATCTGCTGAGAGGAAACTTCTCACACAGATTTTCTTCATAGTTTCTGGCTTGGTCTCGACCAGCCATTCCTTGAAACCATCAGGAATTGAAATATAAACAGTCTCTTCCTCTCCAAGTTTTGCATTCAAGTATGCAGTCACAAATTCATCCTGTCTGATTTCTTCACCCAACTCCACTGCAAAAGCAATGATGTACCTGAAGGTGGACAGCCTTCCAGTTGGCAAGAAATTCTCCTGGTAATCAATACCCTTTCTCTGTCTGAAGCCCTGTGCAATGCATCTACCCTTGAACCTCTTCAAAACTCCATTAGTATCAAAATTCTTTGTTAACACTAATCTGGACCCAACAATGGTCTTTCCTTTTGGAACTGAATCCCGCTTAACAACTTCAAACACACTATTATTCTCTAGAGAATCAAATTCCTCAAAAATAGCTGTCTTCCAGTGGGCTCTCTCATCAGAATTTATAGCTTGGCCAAAGCTATTTGGGTTAACTCTATTACCCATTTCTGAACTCAACTGTAGAATCTCATTAAGCGTACACTGTTCCTGAAGTGTATCTTCCTCATATTCCGCAGAAGCATAATGGGACTTCCATTGCCCATACCTATCAACAGGCATTCTCATCCTTCCACTCCTTCTAACTGGAGGTGGAGGCTCATCAGGTTCTGATACAACAGACTCCCCTGAAGTGGGTACTAAACCCTCCTGTGGCACTTCTGCCACCTCAATATCATCACTAATGATATTCTCTCCAGCCTCTGCTGGGGAAATAGGCTCCAATGATATTTCCTGCTTTGATTCCGGAATAGTACTAGGTTCACCCCTTTTGAGTGGAAAGGTACTTTCTTCAAATTTTACATCCCTACTACAGATAACCTTTCTTGTCCCTGGACAATAAATCCTGTATGACTTACTTATTAAGTCATAGCCCACAAGTGCCCCTGTTCTGGCCCTAGGATCTAACTTTCCAACCATCTCATTATGGTGGACACTATAATACACCAAGCAACCAATTTTTCTTAGGTGTGATGTTTTGGGGTACAACTTCCAAAACTGATAATGAGGACATTTCCCATTAACACTTACAATATTGTGAAACAGACACACTGTGCACACCAACTCAGCCCATAAAAACTTTGGTAGACCAGATTGAGCCATAATAGTTCTGACTTTGTCCAATAAAGTCCTATTCATCCTCTCAACTATTCCATTGTTTTGTGGAGTGCTAGCAGTAGTAACTATATGAGTGATACCATAATCATTCAATAGTTTCTCAAAATCTTTACTCACAAACTCACCCCCTCCATCAGTAATAACCCTCTTGATCTCCCTCATCAAAACATTCTGTTTCCAGATGTTGAAGATTACTGAAACCTCCTCTGTGGTTTGATCCTTTGATCTTATTGGTTTTACCCAAACAAAATTAGTTGCTGTATCAACCAAATTGATGAAGTATCTTGCCCCTCCAAGAGACACTGGTAAAAATGGCCCTGCCAAATCAATAGAGAATTCCTATCTAGGAACTTCTGTGTGGTCTCTACTCTTTGAGAACACATTCCTGGTCTTGGCCCCTAAGGTACAACTCTCACGGTTGCTTTCCTTTACCTTATGGCTAATTCTATTGTGAGCAACAGTGCTCAGAGCTGAAATCTTGAAAAAGTCAGCACAGAGTAACTTATTCCGAACTTGTTGATTCAGGATAGTTCTCCAATTCAAATCAATAACAAACTTATCCTCTTTGAAATAACAAATCTGGAAACCCTTTTTCCAGAGCACTCCAAGAAACACAAGGTTATAAGGAAAATCTGGTACATAGAACACTTTCTCAAAAATTATTTTGAAACCCATGTTATTTGCAAGAATAAATTTTCCAATCCCCTTAATCTGGATTTTTCTTCCTTTTTGGCCAATATTTACAACACCATCAAAATCTCTAAGATTTGAAAACAAATTTGGCTCAAAAAACATGTGGTCTGTACAACCAGAATCAATCAAAACAAGAAAATCCTCCTTCAACAATCCTCCTGTAAGGAATGAAGAATTATCAGCCACTGATAAGTTCTCATTTTTAAGGTTAAGATTACACACTTCATAATCAATCAATTCCATCTCTTGATTCTCTTCAATTTTAGCCTTCTTGTTGGGGACTTGTTCCACAACAGCTTGTTCCATTGAAACATCCATTGCCAACATAGCAACATTTTCCATGGCAAGGTTGACCTCTTTGTCTTCCTTTTCACTTTCCCTGGATTTATTCCTCTTCTTGGCCTCCTTACAATCCTTTGCATAGTTCCCCTTCTTCTGACAATTATAACACAAGACCTTGGATAAATACTTTTTGGCCTTTGCCTTCTTCCCAGATTTTGCTGTCTTGCCCACCAGAGCAGTTCCTGTGCTCTCCTTCATCTTGAATTGAAGATCATCCTTTTCAATGCTTCTAAGAACATCCTCTTCTCCTGGAAGGGGCTCCAAATGAGATATGATCCTGACCAAGGACTCATATTATTTTGGCAGCTTTTGAAGAATTAAGAGTGAAGAACACTCAGGATCAATGTTCAGCCCAGATGACTTGAACTTAGCATTACTAGATCTAGATTCCCCCACAAATTGTTTAAATTTGCCAAATTTCCACTTAAAAAATCTATTGAAAGCAATCCCCTTTTGATGAACAGAGTCACCAGCATACTTTGACTTGAGCATTTTCCATAAAAAACTCCCCTTCCTCTGCTGTTTCTCCAACAGAGTATCAGCAACCCATGTTAAATGATGCTCATCCAAGCATCTAAGAATAAGATGATAGGCCTTCTTCTCCACCTCTTAACTGATAAAAGTATCATCTCCTTTCATAATATCCCCACAACAGATGTTATCCAACCCACTGTCCATAAGGACAGCCCAAGCATTATAGTTCTGACTATTCAAAACTATCTTGGTGGAGCTGGACTCTGGGATATAATACATCTTCTTGGAAAGCTTGAGTTCCTTGAGGTTGTCCTAAGTAAGGTATAAGGGTCTATCTTGCTTGGAAATAATGATGATGATGGTACTGATAATGTGTTAGAATTATGGCCAGCAATTAGCTCAGGAAAATGAGCATTATTTAAAGCAAAAGAAATGCTGGACACTGGGTGTCAAAATTGGCTAATGGGGCTCTCACAATGGGGCAATATCTTGGATGAATTTGATTGGAATGATTAATGAATGGATGGAGAACAGCAGGGAGAAGAGCTCCTTAAGTACAAAAGATTAGCCTCTTGTGATCCCATGATAAAACAAGCCAAAAGGAAAATTTTCCGCCCAAAAAGAGCTCTACAGGCTCTACTGGCCATGTTACCTTGTTTGGACTACATCAGCCCACATGGCATCAGTCCCTGTACCCTTACAACCAGCCTATTTTGGTTATTTCTGGTGTTTCCACCTCAATGGGGCTGAACCAGCCTTCTAACTGTTCAATCCCCTTGGCTGGTTGTCCCTTAAAACCAGCCATGATGATCTCATTGCCTTTTTTACGGGCTGGTTGCCTCATGCAGCCAGCCTCTGGCCCCTCAAATGGGCCAGGTGGGACCCAGGGCACACCTGGGTCCGGTCTCAGACTCACATGGGGGGGGTGTGACCAGCAGACATGCTGTCCCCCCCCTCTTTCTCTCAAATCCCTGGTGGGGGTGGTCAAATCTCCTCACCAGGGGCCCTGGTGGTCAATAACCTGAGGGCGTTGTCAAGTAAATTGGCCTGGGAGGTGATCAGGTCCCCCCAGGCCCATCGCTCCTCCCCCTTGGTAAAGGGGGGGGAGAGCGCCCCCATCCTGCTTGGTTGCCTCAACCAATCAATGGTGGGGGGTTGATGAATTCCCCCCCACCTGCCGGTTGCTACCCTTGCGGCCAGCGCCTCCACCTCCTTGGGCAAGGGGGTGGTCAGTTCCCCCCTGCCCTGACCAACCACACTGTAGTGGTTGGTTGCTGGCTGGTTCAACCCAGCCAGCTCGCCCCCATCCCCCTTGCAACAGCGAGCAAGGGGAGGGGGAGCAATCCGGGGCCGCGAGCCCCGGCTCCGTGGCGCTGTTTGCCAAGCGCAACCAGCGGGGCCTGCGTGGGATTGCTAGGTTTTGCAATAGCCCCATGCAGGCCGTCGGGCCCCGCGTGGGCCGTACCAAGAAACACAGGCGGCCCAAAGCGGGCCGCGACACGGGCCGCAACAGGGGCGGCGGCCCCAACAGGCCGCCTCAAGCCCAAATCGTGAGAATTACATACTTTGGCGGGCCAGCCCGTCTGGCCAAGTATGTCCATAATAAAGCTTGGGCACTTTTATTCCCAAATAAGCCCATCTGGCTTGAGTGGCCCATCCACCCTGGCGGGCCCGTGAGGACCTGTGTCCCAAAAGACCATAAAAACGTGTTTTGGCGCCCAAATGCCCAAAACCAATAACACCCACATAGGCCCACGTGGCCCATGTGATTTCCAATGGGCCGTGGACGCCCATTTTTGCATCCCATTTGGATTACACACTCCTATGCACATTACCTGAGTGTATCCGCATTTTAACACTTTTAACCAGAGAGCCTCCTTTGTGGCATTGCAGACCAACTTAAATTCTGCCTCAGTTGTAGAAAGAGTGACCAACAGTTTCTCCTTTGATTTCCAGCTGATGACATGGTTATGTCAGAGTACAACCATGCCACTTGCTGACCTGCGAGTTGAGGGGAATGTTGCCCAATTGGCATCTAGGTATACCTTAAGGGATTGGTCAGGAAGTTGCGACTTGGTGTACAACAGCCCCAAGTTTGCCGTGTGTTGAAGGTAGTGGAGCACTCCAAGCGCTGCGTTGTAGTGCATTCAATTTGGTTGTTGAAGAACCTGAGAAAGGTGATTGGAAGCAAAGGTAATTTCTGAGCGCGTGTTGCAGCTGAGATAGTTGAGTTCTACCACCAGTTTTTGCTATTCCAGTTTAGTTTTCACAAAATCCTTGCTTGGAAAGTGTTGACAATGCTAGCTTTGAGTATGGTTGTATTTGCATTTTGGTGGTCTTTTATAGACGCTAGTTGGAATAGGCTGCGCGCTGCGAGCTTAGCAGTAGCAGCGTGCTCAGCAAGGGAAGCTGGCTCAGCAATGGGTGCATCTTTGCCACAGAAAGTTGTGCTGCGGGCTCAGCAGCAGCCAAATTGGGATCAGCATCTGGAGGAGCAGGATGGATTGGATTGGAAGGACGGATTGCGCACGGATTGCGCACAGATTGCGCGTTGCAAGATGCGGATCCAGATTGTGTGGATATATCTCAGATATCTGGAATGGCACATTGGGCGGATGCGGACATGTGCAGGGAGCTCCAAGTTGGGCGCAGCGCAAGGCTGCTTCATGAGAAGGACAAACCGGGTGGATGTAATGGCAGGCGGGTAATATGGATGGATATGGGATATGGTATATGGAATATGGGTTGTGGATTATGGGATGGGAAGGATAGTGTTGAGGCTAGGGTGCTTTGCTGAGGGGTTGTATTTCATTATTCTGGCTTTTTTCTTGGTGTACTTAGGTTAGGGTTTAGGGGTAAGCTACTTAAGCCGCACCCTCAACCTGGATATTGCATGGAGGATTAGATTGGTTGTCATAGGTTTTTGAAGGATCTTTACTCTCAATTCTCTATCTCTCAGTCAAAGGGTGAACAGTTGCACTCAGGGTTTACAGAGGCAAGGGATCAATAACTTCCAAAATTGGGAACCATAAAAGGAGAATTCTTCTTCTAAATTCCACAGCATTGAGAACCTTTTTTGTTTTCTAAGCTTATACTGTTTGACCAGTCCTTTGATGTACATGTGCTGCGAGAGCTTGATATTGTTGGGTTTCTGCTTGAAATTCATACCCAGTAATAATTTTGCTGGTCCCAGGCCCTTGATTTAAAACTTGGATTTGATTTTGTTGATAGATAGAGAGGGGAACTTGCTGAAGATTGTGATGTTGTTGACATGAACATATAGCCATGTGGTAGCATCCCAGAAGACACACTTGTTTTTTTCACTCCTATTGAAGCCAATGGAGAGAAGCCAATCCAAGAGAGTCTGATACCAGGCTCTTGGGGATTGCTTCAGGCCATAGAGCGCCTTGAGTATCTTGAGACCCTTGTCTGTTCTGAGGCTGAGATTTGATGGCGGGGTTACATAGACCAATCCTCAAGCCAGGCATTCAGAAAACAGGATTTGAAGTTGATTTGGTCAAAGCGCAGGTTGTGTTGGGCCGCAAAGCAAATAAGCAGTCAAAGAGAAGCCTTGTCACCTGTGGGAGAAAAGGAGTCATGGTAATTAATACCCAATTTTTGGTTGAATCCCTGTGCACACAGCCTGGCCTTGAACTCCACTATTTGGTTTCTGTTGTCTCTCTTTGTTTTGAACACCTAGATGCATTTAAACGGTTCCATGACTTTGTAGATCTCAAATTCTTCCCAGACTCCAAAGTTAAGCATGTTGAGCAGCTTCCATTTCATTGCTTTGATCCATTCCAGCCAATTCTTTGAGTTAAGAGCCTGGTCTAGTGTGGTTGAATCACCTTCTTAAGCATAGGTGAGTATAGATGTTCCCAGTTGACTGATATTTGAGCCAGGGCTTCAAGGATAATTGATGATGTGAAGTGGAGACAGATTGGCCAATACTGGCAAAACAATGGAACTTGGCTCATGCAAATTCTGGGTTTTTCCAAGCTCCTCTGGCAAAGTGCATTGTTCACATTCATTTGAAGGAGTTAGCCTAGTCGGGATGGTTGAGAGCTGTTTCTCAACACGCAGTTCATCCGGTAATTGGATTTCATCCTCAGTTGATTGGCTTGGCCAATTGATGAATTTGTTTTTGTGGAACCTGAGTTTGGAGGTAATTACTGCCTTCTTACTCATAGGATCCCACACTTTGTAGCTTGAGAAGTTGTTTACATACCCTAACAGAAATTTGCTGCATCCAGGAGGTTCCAGCTTTGAGGTCCTATTGGTCTTTGGAACAAGGAAGCTGACCTTACACCCCAAAGTTTGAAGGATGTTGTAGTTGAATGATGAGTTGGTCCACATCTCAAAGGTAGTTCTTTTGTTTTTGGAGGAAGATGGTAAGATATTTATTAGGTCTGCTGCAGTTTTGACATCCTCCCCCCAAAAGTGTTTCAAGAACTGACTTTGAAGAAGTAAGCACCAGGTCTTGTCCAGGAGAGTCTGGTTCATTTGCTCTAAAATACAGTTGTGTTGGGGTGTTTTTGGTGGTCAGAAATTGTGAATGATACCTAGGCGGGTAAGGTGGCTGAGAAATTCCTGGCCAACAAATTCCGCTCCATTGTACAATGTCAGGGGCTTGACTTTTCATCCAGGGATTATTTCAGCTCTAGCAATATAATCCACAATGGCCTTGGTTGCATTGCTTTTATTTTGAGGAGTGAGACCGTAACTTAGTTGGTGTACTGGTTGACTATTGTGAGAAAGTAGCTGAATCCGCTTGATGTAATTGGAGAGATAGGTCCCACAATATCTAGATGAATGCATTTGAGTGGTAGTGATACCTTTTTGAAATGGTGATGGAACGGAGTTGCAGTGCATTTGGAAGTTTGGCATACATAGCATTCACTCAGGGACTTGCTGGTTGATGTAGAAGATTTAGGAAAGAGTGATTTGATAGTCCTTTCACCTGGATGGCCAAGTTGAGAGTGCCAAAGATTGGAGGTGACAGGCTTGGTGAGATGGACCTTTGCTTGGGTGAAGGATTTGAATTGCGTGTGGCAGAGTTCAGTTAAGTGGTTTCAAGAGGAACCAATTAATTCAAAGTTATCTAGTTTGACTTCAATGCTGGATTGTCCAAAACAAGTAAGTGAGGCTCTCTTGACAAACAGACGGTTGAGAGAGATAAGGGAACAATTGAGTTGGAGCACATGCAGGATGTTGGTCAGTTTTATGGACTTTCCCAGATGATTCATAAGTATGGCATCTTCTATAGAACTGGCCAGGAGTGGTCTTTCAGAGTTGCCCTTTCCTAAACAAATTTTGGTAGATTGGGTGTTAGAGAGAAAGTTCAGGGAAGATACCATGTGATTGGTAGCACCACTGTTGAGTACAGGGAGTAGAGTTTGATCAGGAGTTGGTGAGTTGTTCAGGTAGAGCTGGACTTTGAGGTGTGCCTTGGGGGTCTTGGTTTTGATAGCCTCAGATGAATATCCTGTGACCCCTTTGTGGTAATTAGATTTAGATTGGTCCCAAGAGGGCCTGAGATAAGGATGAAGAGCCCACCACTTGTCCTCAGGATGATCTGCCAAGGGGTTATGACAGCCCTTGGTGCATGGGTGTTTGGTTCCAGTTTTCTTGGATTTCTTCTGGGTTTTAAACAGAGCTGTGGAGTTTGTATTGTCAGGTGCTGGTGAGTCTGCAGGTCCAGATCTAGCTGATTCCAGGTGAACTACCTCTTTGAGTTTGTTGAGAATGTTTGTGGGACTTTTCAGAATTTTGTTGTTGAAAAGGATTGTATCTACAATGTGATGGAGGTTTGTTGGTAACTTGGCAAGAATAGTATAACTAAGTATGTCTTGAGTAAATTTGAGTTTCACAACTGAAAGTTTGTTCATTAGTTTTCTACATATGGTAATTTACTGGGCCAGGTTTCCTTGATACTACTAATGGATAAAGTTAAGCCAGAGGCAACCCCGGTTATTTGAGGATTGAGAGGTGTCTCAATCATGGATGGCTTTCCAGACTGCATTAAGATTGTCATCATTCTTGGCAGTTACAATAGCATCAAAGGCGGAGTTACCCAAGTGGTGAATAAGTATGTTGGCCACTTCATATTGCTTCTTTCAAAGAGTTGGATTTGGATTATTGCTGGGTTCTTTGAGTACAACTTCCAGAACTCCTTTTTGTCAGAGATAGCTTCAAATTCTTAGAAACCACACTGCAAACTTATCTTCAGAGAAAAGTGGAATATTTTGCTTAGATTCTCCTTTGGCTTCTTCCTTTTTGGACATTGTTCTTGGTTGGTATTGATTTCAATCTTGGGACTGTAAATCTGTTGGAATGAGAGTCTAAAAAGACATTTATTTCAGAATGAGATAGTAAAATTAGTCCAGAAAAGAAAGATAGGATTACCTAAAAGACCAAGAACCTAGATTTTAATAGAATAAAGCACCGCAAAAAAACTCCTTCAACACTCCTAATGTGAACCCAGTGTTGACTAAAAGCTAGAGAACAGAAAGAAAAGTAGAAGTTGGTTGAGAAAGAAATAGGACGCAGAGACTTACCTGATCCTTGACCCACAACTGCCATATCACCTGGCTGTCCAGGTGATGAAGAAAGCAGCAGTGGATCTTTGACCAGGCTTACAAGGTGGAGTGACGGAATTTCACCCAAATTTGGAGTATCTACATTCACAGAGTCCAATGTGTGCTTGTATCACATCCGCAAGTTGGTTTGAGGTGACAGGCAGAAATGGAAAAAATAAACAGAAAAATGAAAAGGATCAAGGATACTCAAGTCTGTTCAGCAGATTACCTCAATAATCTCAAAAAAAAATTGTCAAAAATTTGTTCAATTTTTTTGATATTTTTTTCTAATTATCTTGAGAATCCTGAAGAGATATAAAGTTTTCCAATATAAACCATAAAAAAAATCATCACCTGATTGAAAGTGACATAACAGGGGGCAAAGGGCTGCTTCTTTTTCCTCAGGTATGTCAACTTTAACAAAGTCATAATTATTTTTTGATGGTGATAGAAGGAAATTGAAATATTATTTTTGAAAATGTTTATTAATTCATTTTCCTGAAAAAATGGGATTAACATAAAAAGAAAGACAGTATTTTCAACTTTTTTTGCCTTGTCTGTGTAGTATTTTCCATTTTTTGAGGTGGCAGTTTTCTAGTGGGAATTATAAATGGTGCAAGAAAATTATCCTAGTATTTTTTTTTAGGGTTTTCTTTTCCCAAAAATTTATAATCAAAAAAAAAATGAATTTCTTTCTCTAAATAATTGTGTCAATAATCAATAGAAGAAAAATTATGAAAAATTTAGAAAAAAAAATAATTCAATCAATATAAATTTTTACTGATTTCTGTCTTGGATGTGGAGAGCTTTCAGGATGAAAATAAATAAATAAACCAAGTTCTAAATCATTCAGAATCAAATCCTCCCAATTTTGTGATTACTTGCTAACAAAAGCCATCCAAAGGGGATCTAATTGGCAAGCTGGCCACAGTTCATAATTATATCAAAAAGGAACTATGTGCTCAAAATCTTGCAAACTAATTAATCAAATGGGAGAAGTTTGAGAAATGAAAATAATCAAAATACAATCAGAAATGGCTCCAAAATTCACCCCAAAACAGACATTTTCTGTTATTTTTGTAGTTGCATCAACTATTTAGAGGCAAATAATTGATCTTAAAAATCCAAAGATAATCTTTTTTTTCTCTCTTTCAAATTCACACTAAAATACTTCAAGCTCAAAAATTGGAAAAGGCTTCCAAAAGATAAGGAAAAAAATTGAAAATAAAATCTTTCTTTTTATTTTTATCCCATTTTGGGCGGGGAAATGAAGTAATAAAAATCTTCAAAAATTGTATTTAAATTGCCTTTTATATTTTTAAACCTTCTTTCTATTCAAATTTTTCCAAAATAATTAGAAATAAATCATTAGAAAAAGTGAAAAAATTTGTGACATGATTTTTTTTTTGAATTTTTTGAACCTGATTTTGAAGGCCTTTAAATGGAACAAAAATTTTTAAACAATTATTAGAGAGATTTTCAATGCCCCCTACGCAGTGGTATTTTCTTATTATTATTATTATGATTGTAAATTCATAAAAACACACAAATTTAAGGAAAACTGTGCAGATGGGGGACGTTGTGGGGACTTTGTAACTGCACAAAACTAAGGATTGGGAGTTTGAACAAATAATGCCATAAATTTATTGGAATTAATATTCAAAAAATAGGCCTTTTGGCAACAGCACCAACCCAGCCAACTCTGAGACATGTTGAAACTTCTTTTCAAAACTGCCCCTGGCGTGAAAGGGGCTGATGAAACAGGCCCTACTGCTCACAGAACTCAGGATTTAGAAATGAGATTGATTGACAGGAAGAGGAGACTTAGATTAATGAAAATGAAGAGGAGAATAATCCAGGAGTAAGGCTCTGAAGGAGGTTCACAAGTGAATCCCATTAGAGAAACACCAAAGGGATAGGTGATATGATTAAGTTAGGCTGGTTGGCTTTCTTTTGCTGAGATGAAACCTATTGGAAGGGGGATAACCAATAAGAATTAGTATACTAATTCCTTGAGGGGAATTATTCCAGGAAGGGAGGAGATGCCAGTATATGTGAGAACTGAGAGGAGGCCTTGAGGAGGGATGACTGGTTCTGGGGCTGGGATTCCCCATGTTATTACATGTTGACCAATTGCGCTTGAGACTGTGGCCTGACAGATTGTGTAATGGACCTGTCCAGAAAGGGCATGCACTGAACTGGAGTATGGGTTGTCCATCCAGGAGTATGTACTATTGGTTTGCAGTATGTACTTCTCATACCAGATAGAGTTGAAGGACAGATGAGGCTGCACCAAGCCATAGAGAGGTGGAGGGTATGCCTGGAAGATTAACCTAAGGACTACAGGTTATTCAGGAGGACACTTAAGGAGTAGCAGCTTGTGGATCCAGGGGTGGAAGTTAGATTGTACTGAGGGCTGAGACTGGCTGAGGGTTGAGTATGACTGAGGAGACTGGGTCAAGTTGTGGTTATGAAAGTACCCCCCCCCCCCCCAGAAGAGGAAGAGGGAGCTCCTGATACCCATAAGAAGAGGTGAGAGTAGATTGAGATCTTCACCATCACTGAAATGTCTTTCCCCTCACCATATCCATCACCATCACCACCTGACAGCTTCCCATCACTTTCATCCTACAACAGATCATCCACCCTCTCATTTGCCATGGAGGTTACCAATGGTTATCACCCTGTCAACCAAAACGTCCCCCCATGCCCCAGATGTGTTGAAACTGAGAAGATCTGAATCACCAACATCAGCCCAAAGTCAAGGAAGTGTGAATACTTTCAAAGATACAAGAGACTGTGTTCTGGAGACCATGAAGTTGGAAAAAAGGTACTGGGACCAGTTGTTTGGGTGAAGCACAAGAATTCTCCCTTTGAAGTGAAAGATGCACCTGAAAACTCAAGTGTTCCCCTAGCAGTGGACAGCAGGGTAGGTCCATCAGATGGTGAATGATTACTGATCTTCTGATTTCTGCAAGTTTTTCTTCTGATAGTAGTTGGTTTTCTTCTGTTTCCAGTGGATTCATTGAAAGATAAGATGAAGAGGTTTGAGAAGAATTGGTTGGAGCTGAGGAAGAAACGCCAATGGGCCCTGGAAGTTATGTCAAAAAAGGACGTTGCAAGTTTGAAAGCAATGGGTGTCTGCTGGGGTATGCACTATTTGTTGTCTATCAGTTGATAGAAGATTCCAAAGACATAGGGGACCAATCAATCTCTTTCAAAGAAATTTAAAAGGTTTCAAAACCTGTTAAACCACTGTTGACGCGTTCAAAGCAAGTTGAAGCACCTTCAAACCAGTCAAATTTCAAAAAGTTCCAATTGAATTGTTTGAAGATCAATGATCAAGGGTCAAACTTACCAAATCTCACTATATTGTTGTCAAAGCGTTTGAATCTTTTCAAAAAACCATCAAAGCGTTTTTCATCTGTTCAAAGCATGGTCAAAGGAGCATTGAAGGGTTCCACGAGGCATCCAAGCATCAAAGAGATTTGAAAGTTTGAACTTTGAAAAATGTTTTGAACACGGAAATAATGCCCATCAAATTCAAAGATGAAGGCAAGGAGGAGATGGAGGAGGATGAGGGAGAAGATTAAAATGAGGATGCTCCTGGGGAGCCTGATGAAGAGGAGCAAAATGAAGAAGAAGAAATAGAAGAAGAGGAAGAACAGGGAGAACAAAAACAAGAAGTGGGGAAGGATAAATGAAAAGGGAAGGAAGTGATAAAAGTAGAAAAAGGTTCCCCTGGGCCCAAGTCTGTTGGATAGCTGGTTGGAAGATTTTTTTCCAAGGATGGGGTAAGAGGTGAATTCAGGAAGGTGACTCGGGAGTACATTGGTTTCTATTCTTGCTCTGGAGGGAAGGTGGTGGCTCCAGTGGATGCCATTGGAGATGACCTGGTTGGAGACTTGAAGGAGATTGAAAAGCACCTAGGAACATTTTCAAAGAATTCCAGAAGAAATGCAATTTTTGGATGGGTTTTAAATAATGGAGAAGAGGTGGAGAAGAAAAAGGAGAGGGAAAAGGCAAAGAAAGAAGTATTGGCAGAGCTGGAAGACTTTTTATCTTTTTCTGGTGTGACTTATGAATTGGGGGATACTGCTAAGGATATAGATGAGCATGAAAGTAGGAAGATCAAGTTAGCTAGCTTTTGGGTGACCAAAATTACTGATTTGCTTGATAAGATTGAAAAGGAGTGGTAGATAGAAAATTTATTTTGTTTTATTTTTTTTCTTTTATCTTTTTATGGATTGATGAAATAGAGATGGGATTGATTTGAATCATTGTGAGAAGGAAAGAACAAATATAAATTTTAAGAAAAAAGGGATGTGAAGGGATGATGGGAAGGGTGATTATGAGGATTTGGGTTTTGGAGGATAAAGAGATTGGAATTTGTGGAGTAGGGCTGAACATTTGGTGAGGTTGGATACTGGTTCCCATGAGGTTTTTTCAGAGTCTTCCAAGAAACCATTCCATTTGACTAAGTAGAAGAGTTTGCCACACCTAATCTTTGAATCAAGGATTTGAGAAACTTCCCATTCTTCTTGGACATTGATTTCCACTGGTTCTGGAGGTGGTTGATTACTAGGAGAATTAGGGTCTGAAGAGTAGGGTTTGAGAAACGATACATGGAAGACAGAGTGGATGGATGACCATTGATCAGGGAGTTAGAGTTTAAAAGCATGAGACCCTATTTTTTCATTAACAACACAAGGACCCAACTAATGCTGAGGGAGCTTCTTGGAAGGTCTTTTAGTATTGATATTCTTTGAAGATAGCCAAACTTTTTTCGCAGGAGTAATACCTTTTGGAATTTATTTTCTATTAAGTTCAGCATAGTACTTGTACTTATCCATTGAATCTTTTAATCCATTCTTCAATTGAATCTGTTTCTTTGGAATGTGATCCAAGTAATTACTAGCAGGCTGATTTTCTAGAACATACAAGAATTCAAAGGTAGGATGCCTTCCATAGAGGGTGAAGAAAGGTAATTTCTGGGTAGAAGTGTGAACACTATTTTTATAAGAGAATTCTTCCAGGGAAAGCCAGGTATCCCAGTTTTGCCAGTGATAACTTATGTACATTCAAAAATACTGTTCCAGTACTTGATTGACTCTTTCAGTTTGACCATCTCTTTCAGGGTGGTAAGCTGTGGAGAGATTCCTTTGGATCTGTAATTTTTCACAAAGTGCTTTCCAGAAAGTAGAGGTGAATAAGGAGCCTTGGTCACTTATACTTTCAGAAGGCAGACCATGCATGGAGAAAACATGGCTGATAAGAAGTTTAGCTAATTCTACTGCAGTCAGTTTACCAGTTGATTTAATGAAGAGGGCCATCTTGGAGAAAAATTCCACTAAAACAAGGATAGAATCAAATCCATTGGAGAGATGGAGTTGAGAGATGAAGTCCATAGAGATAGAAGTAAAATTGCCATCAGGGATTGGAAAAGGTTTGAGTATTCCTAGTTTCTTCTCATGCCTTGCCTTATTCCTGATGCAAAGGTAGCAGGCCGAAACATAGTTCTTAACATCCTTAGACATTCCATTCCAGGAGAAGGATCTCTTGATGAGGTTGAGAGTCTTCTGTTGGCAAGGGTGACCTGAAAGAGGAGAATTATGTCTTTGATGGGTTATTTTTTGTTTAAGATGTTTATCTTGGTCAGGTATAACCACTTTAATATGCAACAGGAGTAAGCCACTAAAGGGGTCTAAGGAATAATCAGCCACTTCCTCATTCTCATTCAATCTTTTAATGATTACCTGAATTAAATTTCCAGCTTTTTGATCAGAGGTTAATTCACTCATTTTATCATCAAGTTTATTAGAAGAAAGAAAATAGAGTTTAGAAGCTTCAACTTCATTTTGTTTCAGAATTTTTTGAAAATTTTTAAAGGATTCTTTTCAGAATATGGCTTTCCCCCTGCTGGATACATGTCTTCCCAATGTAACAGGATATCTGGGATGGTTGAAAATTTGCCATGCCTGTAGGTGATCACAAAATTGAATTCAGCGAGGAACTCTGCCCAACAAGCCTGTCTTCAATTAAGGACCTTGGAAGACATAAAATACGCCAAAGAGGAATGATCAGTTAGAACTTCAAAATGGTCAGTAACACTCAAGAGGTAGGAACAACATTTCTGGAGAGAAAAGATGATAGCAAGGATTTCTTTGTGATGGATTTCATAATGGATTTCATAGTTGAGTTGAGAACTGGAAATTTTTATGCTGTCAAAGGCAATAGGGTTTTTGGTTTTATCAGCAGTAACCTGGTGCTGGAAAGAACCCAGGGCATAGTCACTGGCATCAGTTTCAACATAATGTCTCAGGAGGTGATCAAAATGGCAAAGGACTGGATCTTGGGTGAAAGCTTGCTTGATGTTTTTGAATTGTTTCAAAGCTTCAGGAGTGATGATGAAAGTAGAGAAGTTTACAGCAATAAAGGTAAGATGGGAGAACTGTTTTGAGTAGTTATTTATAAACCTGAAATAGAAGTTAGCAAACCCAAGTAAAGACTGTAAGACCTTTCTTTTTTCAGGAGTAGGCCAGGAAAGAATGGTCTTGACTTTGTTGTTTTCTATGAAGATGCCATCCCCTGAGATCACATAGCCAAGGTAGTCCACAGAGGGTGCATTGAAGTTTGATTTTGAGGCCTTTGCATATAGCTTATTATTTCTTAGTCTGGTCAGTACTTCACACACATGAGGGATGTGTTACTGTAAGAGTTTGGGAAATATAAGGATATTCTCAAGGTAAAACACCACATAAACTGTGAGGAGATAAGCAAGGATGTAATTTCTAAGTTTTTGGAAAGAAGCTTTGGCATTGGTCAGTCCAAAGGGCATGACCAGGTATTCATAGCTTCCAAACTGAGATCTGAATGCTTTTAAGTGTTCATCTCCTTCCTTGATGCGCAGTAGGTTTTAAGCGCCTCTGAGTTCAATTTTGGTGAAGATATAATAAACTGAAAAGACAGTCAGTAAGAAATTTATTTGAGGAAGTGGGTATTGGTTCTTCCTGGTGACACTGTTGAGCTTGCAATGATCAACACACAACTGCAAAATCCCATCCTTCTTTTTGAAAAAGAGAACAGGTGCCCCAGTGCTTGAAGTTCTGGAATGGATGAAACCTTTCTCTACATTCTCTGCTATGTAGGCTTGCATGGGTCAACTCTTAACTTTTAGATAGTGAATAGATGGGCCCAACCGGAGGAACAGGTCCTTCCAGTTTGATATGGTGATTGTAAGCATGGTGTGGAAAGAGATTGTGGGTTCCATAAAATCCCTGAAACAATCCCACTTCAATTTCTGGAAAGCCCAAAATCCCTTGAGTTATGCTCCTGTATCTCCACAAATTGAATAAAATCCGCTCTGCAAGGAAATTTACTATTGCCCGCAATGGTTGAGAATCAGGCCCAACCCTCTTCTCTGCTATCCGCAAAACTACTCTGCACTAAGCCAGATACTACTTAAGCTAACAGGCAATGAAGTAATATTAATAAAAAAAGTGGACTCCTCTATGCGCTCCACACTTGAATTTTCCCTATTTAAGACTCTGAGTTACTTAAGCAAGAAAATAATTCTCCAAAACAATTCATTTTTTTGTACGCCTTGATTTAATTCCCAAGGTAAGATATGATAACATAAGATGATAGATCCAATGATATTCCACCCTTTTCTGGTTAAGTAAATGTTCCCCTTTTATATACAACTCAAATGCACTACTCCAAAAAGAATTGAAAACAACAAAAGAATGACTTTCCTTCTAACCACTCCTGAAAATTCCGCACTGATCCTCCTCACCATTAGTCACTTACCTGATCCAATTGTCTGCAGTAGGTTTGGTGATTCATGTTCCCAATCCTTCTAAAAGTTGATTCAAACAAATGAATTACTAACAACAGATCCATGTTAATCTTCCTGAGTGGATCTCTACAATCCTGCATGTGGAATAACTAACAGATCCCCAAAAATCTATATGCCACCTCCTCAGCTTTAGTGTTGATTGTCCCATAGTCCTGCAACCTCAGTGCATAGCCCATAGTCAGGCCTTGGTCTCTACTAAATATATTTTATCACTTTCTTCCAAGCTTGTAAACCCATAGTTGCAGAGGGGAAGTTACATTCAACCACTTTGTTGTCAGCAAAAGGCTAAAACTCCAGCCATCCTTGCCATTGTGCCGCAGAAAGCACATGCAGCACCAATGCTGAGCCTTCAATTTTCTACTCCAGATTAGACATTCTGCTAACAAACTTTTCAAAGCCTATTGTTCTGTAGACTTCCAACCACTGCTGAGCCGCTTTGAGTCAAATTTACAGTTCTGAGCCTACTTGCCTTTGTGTCTATAAATAACAACCACACCAACTGGTCTTGTAATTTTTGGGGGAATTTAATGAGATAAAGCCAGAACATCCACCAAATAAAGCAAGGAGGGGACTAGAAGAAACAAGCCTGATCAAATTTTTACTCCTTTTTCTGTGCATTCAGCCATCAAAACAAACTGGATGAATAAATATTAATCTTACATAGTGGATGCTCTATCCACATGATAAGATACCAAAATGCCTTGATTCAGAAAACAATCAGGAGAATAAAAAATTCATACTGGAAAGAAAGGGGGTAGCTTAACAACCAGAGGCTTAGGAACTGCCAGGATAAAATTCAAAGGAAAAAAAAAAGACCTAGAGAACTTGGCATGGGTTCCAAAAGCAACTGTCATTCATATCTCCATGGGTTCTCTACTGAAGCAGGTGGGTGTACTGCAAGTCAATCTTAAGTTTATTACATTTACATTTTCAATTCAAAAAAGGTTCAATTCCATTCTAAAAGGCAAAATAACCAAAAACCTCCTTATAATAAACTCCATCTCAAAAAGAACTCCAAAAGCCTGCTATCCAATACTAACCTAGCCAAGAAAGTTGCATTTGAAACTTGGACATTCCAGCCCAGCAAGGATAAAAAAAACCTTGGATAAAGCCTAGAATCAGAATCAAAAGGCATTTTTGAGTGCATAGCTTGCAAGAGATTTAAAATCACCAAATAAACCTTTAATGATAACCAAGCTCCCACAAAACAAGGATTTGGGCGCCTACACAAGGATCCTATGGGAACTCGCAATACCACCATTACGAGGGAAGAAGTATTCACTACCATTTTTTACAACAATTAAGGGTACTTATCTCCCTTCCCATTTCCATCCAAAGATTCAGAAGCTTCCGCAATGATATTTATAATCAAAAAAAATCCAAAAAAAAGCATTGGTATCCAATAGAAGCTGTCACTGACAGAGGAGTAAAATTTGAAAAAAAGATGTTGAGCAACTTTTTATGTCCAAATCAATCAATCACCTGATCAGTGAACTGTATCACATTCAGAACAATGGCAAGGAAGAATTTGCAAATAAAAAAATCATGGAATTTCTAAGGACTATTTTTAGTTTGATGGTAATACCCAAGAACTTCTGGTAATTATTGAACCAAAGCTGCTTCTCTACTTTAAATCAAATCCCTTCCAAAAAAAAAAAGGTGAGAAAACACCCTGCAAACTTCTGCACAAGTCCAAAATTCTTCCAGGCTGTCTGCGAACTGTTAGAGGTGCTGTAATTTATCTTTTGAACAATGGAAAAATCCCATCCAACCTGAGTGAAAAAAGGGAAGAGGGTTTCATGATTTGATTCAACCCCATATTCTTATCTTAAAGAAGTATTAATAAAACTGAAAATATCACAGAAAGAAAAAAATTTGAATTATTCAAGAGCAAGTTAGAATCCAATCCTTTCCCAAAATATACTGACAAGAGCCTTTTAGTGCAAGTATCTTATTCTCTTGAAGAAAAAACCTCCAATAAATCATTTCCAACTCTAGAAAATTCTGAAGAGACCAAACTGGACTCCACAGAAATCAAGGAAACACACACCACTGAATCAGAGGATGAAAAAACAACTGTTCAAAATTTCCTGAGAACCAGACTCCATGGTAGAAGCCAAGTAAAACCCCCAGTTAGATATTGATACTTCCACTCGAAAATTCCAAATAAAATCCATGAATACCTGAGGATCCCAGATTGGATTCTGGCAGTGGATAATGAAATCAGTAAAACCAAAGAATTGGAAGGTTGGGAGGATGCAGAAGATTCCAAAGTCACAAACCCCCCAGCTGGTTACAACTTGTGCCTTTTGGCGTAAGTAAGACCTTGATATGGAATCAATTACCCTCAAGGCAAGAGCTTGAATACAATTTTTCAACCAATTTTATGGCATTGAGTATCTAGAGACCTTTGCGCCTACAGTTAAGATAGATTTCCTTTGAGAATTTCTGGTTTACTCTGTCAATGAGCAATTTACCATTCTTCAATTTTATTTCAAAGGAGCCTTTCTGCATTCCCCTCTTGAAAAAAATGGGTTTCCACATACTCCAATTGGATCCAAAAGAGCAGCAAAATTCTTGAATTTAAAAAAATCCCACTATGGTGTCAAGCAAGTTTGATTGAACTGGCAAATGAAACTTGAAAATGGATTGAGCATCAAGAATTTGTAGAAAGTGACTACAAACCCTGTCCTTACCATCATTGGGATTCAATTACAGCTCTTTTCTTTCAAATTGACAATCTGGTACTGATGTGAAATGTTGAAGATTTCAAATTTGCCTTCATCAACTGCTTCAAGGACTCATCCACCTGAAATGTGGATAATCTCTTTGGAATAAAGTTTGGAAGGTAAATAATCTATTAGCCTATCCTTTTCCAATCATATCAAAAAAGGACTTGAGGATATGCAGCTAGAAAACACAAAACACCTAAACAATACTTGTAATTCAGGAATTCACTTACAAACTTCTAATGAAGACAAATAAAAAAATAAAATAAATGAAGGTCAACAGTCATTCTCCCATTGGAAAATTATAATTCATAGCCAATCTGGAAATAAAAAACATCATCTATGCTGTATCCAACCTTTCTCAATTTTCCAAGAAATCTGGCATCAACCATTTGAAAGAGGTTTTCCATATCTTGCAATACCTGCTCAGAAACATTGAACTCAAGCTCATAATAAGAAGAAATTCCTCAGAAAATCACTTGCTCACCTACAGCAATGCCACCTGGGGGACCCTGATTCTAGAATTTATCAAACGGGATTCATCTCCTAATTCAGGGGTTTTCTCATATACCGGACCAGTGGGAATCAGAAATACAAAGCTAACTCCTTTACCAAATACAAGTTTAACACATGATGTGTGATCAATTTCAAAATAAAATGAATATATCATATGAAATGTGAAATTTGGGGTTTAACCTTTGGAACCCCAATGCATCTAATTGAAAACAAGGGTTTGGATGACAAAATTAAGAAATTCTGATCAAATTTTCAGGGAAATTATACCAAACTTGATTTGAAGAGCATACAAAATGAATGGAATATTAAATTAATTCAAATAAAACTGGTTTAATTAAAGGAAATGTTGGCCAAACCCCTGAAAAAGGCAGCTAGCAAACTTCAGTGAACAGACTGGCTGATTATGTCAGCTCCTGAACTCTCTTGATGACAAGTTAACCAGTGTGTTGAGATGTTAATTTTTTTTCTGTGTTATTTTTAATCTCAGTAAGGCTAAACTTTTCCTTGCTCAATCATATTTCTTTTCTCCTGCATTTCTTATTCTTCATTATTTGTTGGGGTAATGTTAAATTCATGGCTACAGAGCCGTGTACATGGCTCAATGGGCCGTGTGGCACCCTACATAACTCAAATGAGTTGTGTGGCATGCTACATAACTCAAATGGGCCGTGTGGCATGCTACACAGCTAAAATGGGCCGTGTGGCATGCTAAAAAGCTCAAATTGGCCGTGCGGCATGCTGCACGTCTTAAATGGGCTGTTTGGCATGCTACACATTCCATTTGAGTTTACAGCACGCTAAACAACTAAAATTAAGTTGGGTAGCCTCCACTAAATCATCAATAATGAATAATAAATCATAAATAATAAATAATAAATAATAAATAATAAATAATAAATAATAAATAATAAATAATAAATAATAAATAATAAATAATAAATAATAAATAATAAATAATAAATAATAAATAATAAATAATAAATAATAAATAATAAATAATAAATAATAAATAATAAATAATAAATAATAAATAATAAATAATAAATAATAAATGATAAATGATAAATGATAAATGATAAATAATAAATAATAAATAATAAATAATAAATAATAAATAATAAATAATAAACAATAAATAATAAATAATAAATAATAAATAATTAATAATGAATAATAAATAATAAATAATAAATAATAAATAATAAATAATAAATAATAAATAATAAATAATAAATAATAAATAATAAATAATAAATGATAAATGATAAATAATAAATAATAAATAATAAATAATAAATAATAAATAATAAATAATAAATAATAAATAATAAATAATAAATAATAAATAATAAATAATAAATAATAAATAATAAATAATAAATAATAAATAATAAATAATAAATAATAAATAATAAATAATAAATAATAAATAATAAATAATAAATAATAAATAATAAATAATAAATAATAAATAATAAATAATAAATAATAAATAATAAATAATAAATAATAAATAATAAATAATAAATAATAAATAATAAATAATAAATAATAAATAATAAATAATACATAATAAATAATAAAAAATAAATAATAAAAAATAAATAATAAAAAATAAATAATAAATAATAAATAATAAATAATAAATAATAAATAATAAATAATAAATAATAAATAATAAATAATAAATAATAAATAATAAATAATAAATAATAAATAATAAATAATAAATAATAAATAATAAATAATAAATAATAAATAATAAATAATAAATAATAAATAATAAATAATAAATAATAAATAATAAATAATAAATAATAAATAATAAATAATAAATAATAAATAATAAATAATAAATAATAAATAATAAATAATAAATAATAAATAATAAATAATAAATAATAAATAATAAATAATAAATAATAAATAATAAATAATAAATAATAAATAATAAATAATAAATAATAAATAATAAATAATAAATAATAAATAATAAATAATAAATAATAAATAATAAATAATAAATAATAAATAATAAATAATAAATAATAAATAATAAATAATAAATAATAAATAATAAATAATAAATAATAAATAATAAATAATAAATAATAAATAATAAATAATAAATAATAAATAATAAATAATAAATAATAAATAATAAATAATAAATAATAAATAATAAATAATAAATAATAAATAATAAATAATAAATAATAAATAATAAATAATAAATAATAAATAATAAATAATAAATAATAAATAATAAATAATAAATAATAAATAATAAATAATAAATAATAAATAATAAATAATAAATAATAAATAATAAATAATAAATAATAAATAATAAATAATAAATAATAAATAATAAATAATAAATAATAAATAATAAATAATAAATAATAAATAATAAATAATAAATAATAAATAATAAATAATAAATAATAAATAATAAATAATAAATAATAAATAATAAATAATAAATAATAAATAATAAATAATAAATAATAAATAATAAATAATAAATAATAAATAATAAATAATAAATAATAAATAATAAATAATAAATAATAAATAATAAATAATAAATAATAAATAATAAATAATAAATAATAAATAATAAATAATAAATAATAAATAATAAATAATAAATAATAAATAATAAATAATAAATAATAAATAATAAATAATAAATAATAAATAATAAATAATAAATAATAAATAATAAATAATAAATAATAAATAATAAATAATAAATAATAAATAATAAATAATAAATAATAAATAATAAATAATAAATAATAAATAATAAATAATAAATAATAAATAATAAATAATAAATAATAAATAATAAATAATAAATAATAAATAATAAATAATAAATAATAAATAATAAATAATAAATAATAAATAATAAATAATAAATAATAAATAATAAATAATAAATAATAAATAATAAATAATAAATAATAAATAATAAATAATAAATAATAAATAATAAATAATAAATAATAAATAATAAATAATAAATAATAAATAATAAATAATAAATAATAAATAATAAATAATAAATAATAAATAATAAATAATAAATAATAAATAATAAATAATAAATAATAAATAATAAATAATAAATAATAAATAATAAATAATAAATAATAAATAATAAATAATAAATAATAAATAATAAATAATAAATAATAAATAATAAATAATAAATAATAAATAATAAATGATAAATGATAAATAATCAATAATCAATAATAAATAATAAATAATAAATTATATGGAGTAGTGTATGGTCCCCCACGCGTTGAGGGGCCCTACAAGACTCCCACAGGCCATGTGGGCCGTGTACATGGCTCCCACACGGCTCCCACACGACTGGAGCCGTTAATTCAAAATCACCCTATTCATTATTCTGGGATAATATTCCAAAGAGCACTTATCCCTGTGAACTTGTGAAACCCCCCAAAAACAATGTATTGGATGGATCATTCAAACCAACCCAGGGTGATCTTATTCAAAATGGCTTTAAATCATCATTCACCTCTTATAGATTCTGGAAGAAACTATATGTCTTTCTCATACTTCCTTTCTGTCCCTCCAGTTCTTGCCTTCTCAGTTCTACTTAGTCTGTTTAGAGGCCACAATCTGGCCTTTAGAACCTTAATCCGCTGTTTTTTATCTTTTGATTTTCTTCTCATTGTAACTTGTTTTGTATTTTGATGATTTTCATTTACTCTTCTTCTTTCCTTTTGAGATGATCAGCCTGTTCTAGTTTTTCAACCAATTTCATCATTTAAAAAACAGTTCTCTCAAAGAAAAGGGGATGAAATCAGAAGGGAAAAATGAGTTTTTTGTCCTTGAGAATCAGTCAAAAATAAAATATTATCTTATTTTAATATAGAATTTTGAATGATCAAAGAATACAAGAAAACATTTGAGGAAAAAGACTGGAAATTTGGCTAAAATAACAATAAGAATAAAAAATAGAAATTAACATATTGGTGATGTGATGATGAACCTGTTCATTAAATAAGAAATACAGAAACATAGATCAGAATGTGATTCATTCAGGCATAAAATAGAAAAATGGATGTTTAAGATGGATAGAGGACAAGAAATTTTCCAGGAAGAAACTTAGGGGAGAAATTTTCAAAATACAAATGGGTTTGTTTCTGAGGAGGTAGATGTTGAAATACGTATGCACATACCCGTGTGCTACTTAAATGTATCATTCAAATGGGATACAAATATGGGCCTCTCGGGCCCATTGGACACTCACACAGACCATACGGGCCTGTGTGGATGTCACTGATTTGGGGAAACTGGCCTCAAAACACGTGAAACAGGCCTATTGGTACACGGGCCCTAACGGGCTGGGTGAGGTTTATGTGAAAATACAGCCAGATGGGCTTGTATGGGCATAGTTGGGTCCAAGGTTTATTTTGGACATATTTGGCCACACAGGTTGGCCTGCCAAAGTATGGTTTATTTAGTCTTTGGGCTTGGGGCAGCCCATTGGGGCCGCCGCCCGTGTTGCAGCCCGTTTGGGGCTGCCACCCGTGTTGCCTCCCGTTTGGGGCTGCCCCCTGCGTTTCTGCCCGCTTGGGGCCGCTGTTTTTGCCATCAGCCCGTCTATGGGGCCTGACGGCCTGCGCAGGGCCATTGTTTCGGCTGCCGCGCTGGGTGTTGGCTGCGGGGCTGGTGGCCCCGGCTCCTCCCACTCCCCTCTCTTGCCATTGCAAGGGGAAGGGGGAGGGCTGGCTGGTTGTAACCAGCCAGCAACCGGTGTGGTGCTCTTTTATGGACGCAAGTCGGGAAAGGGCTGCGGGCGGCGCGCTCAGGAATAGCGGCGAGCTCAGCAGTGGCGGCATGCTCATCAATGGGTAGGGCCTCGCCGCAGCCAGCGGTGCTGCGGGCTCAGCAGCAGTCAGGTAGGCCCAGCAGCGGTTGGGTTGGGCTCAGCACCTGGAGAGGGGAGACGGACGGAATGCACAGATTGCGGACCGGACGGATTGCGCGGATTGGAAAGCTTGCGCGGATCAGAAGGCTTGCGCGGATCAGAAGGCTTGCGCATATCAAGCGGATGGTGCATCGCAAGACGCGCGGATTGGATCACATGGGTACGCCCCGGATACCTGGAACGGGTTGTTGGGCCAATGCGCGCGTGCGTATGTTGATATCAAGGGGCATGGGTTATGGTGCAAGGGATTGAGGGGTAGGGTTGGGCTAGGGTTCTGTGATTAGGGGTTGTGTTTCATCATTCTTGCTTACTTGTGGTTGTACTTAGTTTAGGGTTGAGAGGGAGGACTTAAATACTTCACTCCCAACTCCGGGTTGTATGGAACTTTATCATCACTTATCTTTATCATCACTTATCTTTATCATCACTTTTATCACATCAGGTTGGATTGGATTGGAAAGGAAGGAATTCATCTTATTATCACTCTATCACTCTCTCTCACTAACTCTCTCTCTCTCTTGACCGGCTGCATCCAATCTCCTTACAGATGCTTCAATCAATAACTTCCGGAACTGAAGGACAACTTGAGGGGTGTAGCACCCCTTTGGTTTCCACATCTGGGGGTCTGGCCGGGAAAAATCTTTTGTCAAAGTCTCTTGAAGGTACTCACGATGTAAGAATCCAAACGGTGCTAGGCTGTGGCAGTTCTGCGGAGGGGAAAGGTGCTGTTTAGTCTGCCCTCCTGAGTCTTTCAAAAATATTTAGATGTAACCAAGATCAAGGTCCAGAACCTGGTAAATGAGGAATCAAGGAGTAGAGGATAAGGATGATAATAGTTTGGTAGCGACAGAACAGCACTATCTGAGACAAGATTATGCAGGGAAAAACTTGAACAAAAGAAGTTAAAGTCTTCTTAGAGTTCAAAGAACAAACGCAGTTGTATGTAAACAATGCCCACAAGCTAATAACTCTGGTCGTCAGCAGAAGATTGGGGATGATCAACTCAAACCCAAGCAACCTCCAGGTTCCCAATGAACCTGCCCAACTCTCCACAATCAAGCGCTTGAAGGGTACCAGATAACTGAGGGTGGCTGTACAAGACAAAGCACAATTTTTAAGAAGCTCTAAAACAAACAGTAACTGATTTGAAGCAAGGATAACCTCAACACTTCTCAAGGGACTCAAGAGTAGGGTGGCAGAATGCAACTCCAAAGAAGCTAAGGGGAGGTATAACACTCCAGGTCTTAAGCTTAATAAGACCTCTTCAATCAATTGTGATTGGCTCCAGAAAGGTGATCAGGGATCAGGACCAGTATGGTCAGAGAAAGGGATCAAGGATTGGTATAACACACTCAAAAAAAAATCCAACAGACAGAATTTTCCTTCAACCAGCAAGGCTATTGGTTGGTGATAAGGATCAGGGATCAAGGGTTGAGTATGGAGGCTCAAGGATCAAAGGTGTGCTGATTTCATGCTGGATCATTCCATGCTCCCATGATTATCAAAAAGGCAGGGGAGAGCCCCTCCTTATATGGGCAGGAGGCCCTGTTAGACTATGTACAACGGATTCTACAAATAGAGCGGAAAAGGGAAGACAACCATGTGGTCACTCCCGTCCGTCTGTGGATGGGCGCGCGCAACAATACCAGAGTCACCTACCCCTTGTCCGAAGGCGGACGGGGTGGGAAAGAGAAATGAACCAAACCGCCGCGGATGTCCGCGGGCGGTAGTTGGCACTCTTCACCCCTTCCAAAGGCGGAAGCGGGTGGGAGAGCCCCAGGAAAGGTGACGGATGAAGTCCATGAGAGCGCGGATGGGCGGATAGGAGATTGGCTTGAGACGGTTGAGTAAATCCTGACGGCCTTGAGATTCACGACTGATAGATCAAGTGAGATGGGAGATTTGACGGATCCAAGGATTTGCCAAATGCTTGGGGGTGCAGTTGGGATGGATTTGGTAAATCATGGATGAGCTCCGCGCGACGGTAGCAATGAGGAGATTGTGATGCGCGACAACAAAGATGAGGACGCGCAACAACAAAGATGAGGACGCGCAACAACAAAGATGAGGACGCGCTATGACGACGGCGGAGATGACGAGCAACACGCAACGGCAAGGATGATGAGCAACGCAGATAAAGGACGCGCAACGCGCGCGGATAAATGAAGCGCAACGCGCAGGGCGCGACGCGCGCGGACAAAGGAAGAGCAGCGCGCGCGGCGCGGCGCGTGACACGCGCGGATGAAGGACAGTTTTGATGAGCCTGAGGAACAGTTTATGGGTTGAGGTCTTAAGGCGGCCAGGGTGTCTTGGATGGGGCACCACAACGGATGCTACCAACAGCCGCTTCTCTTCCTTCCTCCTCCCACAGCCTCCGCGCTACCTCATGGATTTACCCGCATATTTGACTCAACATTGCGGAAGTGGAACAATTAATCTCACGGTATGAAATGGTTGCGGACTCTGAAGGCGTTTGGGATTTTGTGAAGGTGCGCCATGTTGTCCTGTTCATCAAGGACGCGGAAGCGCGTTGGGAGGTAGAGGAGATGGGAGGCTACCTGAACCTGGATTGCCCGGCACTGAAGGAGGACATGCTGGGGAGATGGGGGAGGCGCGGCTCCCGCTTTTGGAAGGACAATCTCAAGCCATCCGCGGAATTGGATTACAAGGCAGGCGCGCGCGGCGGGATCCGGTTGCAAGCAGAATTGGATTACGTGGAACTGTATTACAGGGAAGTGTGCGTTCCGTCCCCACCACGGGCAACCATCTCTTGGGCTAGCAAACGTGCAGAGGTGGCAAGGGGCCTCAATACCTATCTGGAGAGTATTCAGTCTCCCAGCGCATCTGCTCCCCGCGTGTGTGCAAATGGGGAGGACAACAACCGTTGGCGGATGAGACAGAGGGACCGGACAGCGGATTCAAACGCGGAATTGGTTTCCCCAGTGGTGGCTAAGTATGTGTTGGGGAAGCGGGACTTGATGGAACCGGTGCGGCCTACTGACAGGAAGTGGGTGAGGAGGACGGAACGGGAAATGGATGCTCCGTGCGTTTTGGGAATCAGCCAGCGGCGGACGGATCTCACAAAAGGGGTAGACGCGGGAACAGAAGGGAAAAACCACGCGCCGAAGGATGGTGGCCAGAGCCGGACCCCTTCAACGGTGGGGAGAATGAGGATGGGGAAGAAGGATCTGGCAGCAACGGAAATGACAGGCGTGGAATGGATGGACGGGGGGCCGGAGTGCGGGACGGATGGTCCCAGAACGGGCGCGCAGCCATCATGGCTAGCAAGAGCCTTGGGATTGGTGCAGCGGACGCTTGCGGCAGGGCTTCAGGGGTGGAACGGGGAGGGATTGGATGCCAACGGCACAACTGGGGAAAAGGACGACGGATTGGTGGGGACGCTGGCAACGGAAGGTGCGTTGGGACGGAACTTTGAGGAATTGGCTGGCAAACAAGGCCCCTGTGGGATTTGTTGAGGCAAGGCGCCGCGGATCTGGTGATGAGTATAGGGGGCGCGGTTGGCTGAGGACAGCGGCAAAGTTGGGGGGGAAGCTAGCGCGGGGTGGAAGGTCGGAGTTGGGACGCAGGACGCGGGCCCAAAAAAAAAAACTTTTTTTTATCTTGTTCCTTCTTATCTATTCATTCTTCCTTTTCCTTTTTTTTCTCTTCCTGTCTCTCTCAAGGATTGCGTAAGGGCACTGGCGCGTTGAGGTCTCCCCATGTACTCTTGCGGATACTTTCACTGGCATGGATTTCTCACTTTCAGACTCTCACTGGTGCGGATTTATCACCTTTGCCAATTTCTCTTGCTCACCCGAATCTTCTCCCTCCAAGGCGCAGATCTTGCGCGCGTTTCTTATTCTCTCTAAGGGTTTGGAAGCCTCTTTCCTCCTCCACGGCAGGTTGTGGTAAGGAAGTCTGGGGGTGTTTGCTTTTGTTTGGGTTTTGCGCGCGGATGGGCTTGAATCTCAAAGGATGAAGGAGGGTCTTGGCGGCGGGAGGTTCACCTAGGTGGTTTGGGACAAAAATTTGCACTCGGAACCCGTGTGGGGTTGGATGAAGGCATGCGGATCCTTTCTCTGGTGGAGCAGAAGGTTGCCAGCATAGAGGGCAGGCGGGTGGGAAGGTGACGCAGAGGATAGAGGGCAGGCGGGTGGGAAGGCAACTTGGAGAATCAGCGTGGTAGGTGAGATGGTGGCGGATCTCTGGGGACAGAACTCAAGTTTAGGGGGGATGTGGTGCTCTTTCATGGACGCGAGTCGGGAAAGGCTGCGCACTGCGGGCTCACGTGGATCGGAAAGCTTGCGCGGATTGGAAGGCTTGCGCAGATTTGACGGATTTTGCGGATCAGAAGGCTTGTGCAGATTGGAAAGCTTGCGCAGATTGGGTGGATTGCGCCAATTGGAAGGCTTGCGCGGATCGGAAAGCTTGCGCAGATTGGAAGGCTTGCGCAGATTGGATGGATTGCGCGGATTGGAAGGCTTGCGCGGATTGGAAAGCTTGCGCCAATCAGAAGGCTTGCGCAGATTGGACGGATTACGCGGATTGGAAGGCTTGCGCAGATCAGAAAGCTTGCGCAGATTGGACGGATTGCGCAGATTGGAAGGCTTGGGCGGATTGGAAAGCTTGCGTGGATCGGAAGGCTTGCGCAGATTAGACGGATTGCGCAGACTGGAAGGCTTGCGCGGATCGGACAGCTTGCGCGGATCAAGTCAATCGCGCATTGCAAGACGCGCGGATTGGATCATGCGGGTACGCCCCGGATACCTGGAATGGGTTGTTGGGGGGACGCATCATGAGAAGGAAAAACCAGCGGGCAACACGGACGGGGCCTGGGGCAGGGGAGGTGGAGCATGGGTTACGGGACGGGGGACGGAGGCATAGGGTTGGGCTAAGGTTCTGTGGCTTAGGGGTTGTATTTCATCATTCTTGCTTACTTGCGGTTGTACTTAGGTTAGGGTTGAGAGGGAGGACTTAAATACTTCACTCTCAACTCCGGGTTGTAAGAAGATTATCACTTTTATCACATCAGGTTGGATTGGATTGGAAAGCAAGGAATTCATCTTATTATCACTCTATCACTCACTCACTCACTCACTCACTCTCTCTCTCTCTCTCTCTCTTGACCGGCTGCATCCAATCTCCTTACAGACACTTTGATCAATAACTTCCGGAACTTGAGGACAACTTCAGGGGTGTAGCACCCCTTTGGTTTCCACACCGGTTGCAAGGGGAAACCGGTCATGGTGGGGGGGACTAGATTACCCCCCCCACCAAAGGAGATGGCCAGGCTGGTTGCATCAAGACAACCGGCGGTGGGGGGGGATTGACCACCCCCCCCCACCATGGAAGGGGCCCTCTGCCCCCCCCCCTTTACCAAGGGGGAGGAGCAACGGGCTGAGGGGATCTGACCACCCCCCAGCCGACTATTCCTGACAATGCCCTAGTGGTATCAACCCCCAGATCCCCTGGTGAGGGGATTTGACCATCCCTAACCAGGGATATGAGAGAAAGAGGGGGGGCGGCATGTCCACCGGTTACACCCCCCCCAAGTGAGGTTGAGACCGGACCCAGGTGAGTCCTGGGTCCCACTTGGCCCATATGTGGGGCCAGGGGCTGGCTGCATGAGGCAACCAGCCCCTAAGTAAGGAAGTAAGAGTAACTGGGCTGGTTTTAACGGACAACCAGCCAGGGGATTGAACAGCAAAGCGGCTGTTTCAGCCCCATAACGGTGGAAACACCAGAATGGACCGGAATAGTCTGGTTGTAAGGGTACAGGGACTGATGCCATGTGGGCTGATGTAGCCCAAACCAAGTAGTAAGGCCTGTAGAGCCTGTAGAGCTCTTTTGGGGCGGAAAATTTGCCTTTTTGCTTGTTGTATCATGGGATCACAAGAGGCCAATCTTTTGTACTTAAGGAGCTCTTCTCCCTGCTGTTTTCCATCCATCCATTCATCATCCAATTGAATTCATCAAAGATATCATCCAACGTGTTGCCCCATTGTGAGATCCCATCAAGCAATTATTGACACAAGGTGTCCAGCATCTCTTTTGCTTTAAATAATGCTCATTTGCTTAAGCTAATTGCTTGCCATAATTATAACAGTAGAGAGATTTGCATAGAATTACTAGATTTTCAGACGCAAGAATACATTTCAGGAAGAAATCTTGAAAATTGATTGTCCCATTGATATTTATTGTAAAATTGATTTTAAAATAAATATGATGTTTAAGGGGTAGAGGGACTAATTTGAATTTTTTAGATTGAGAGAAGACAACACCTTTTTCCTAGATGTACAGAGACAAACATATCATGATCAAGAATTATAATCAATTTAAAATTTAAAATTTTCAAATTTTGAATAGTTGAGCTGTAAAGTTGAGAATAGGTTCCCTCACCTTGTGAGGTCCTGATGGAAGCCAAGAGTTTGGAAAAGTTGAGGGTTGTGATAATGGGGTTAGAGTTGGTGTTGTTTAGTTGAGTGTTTGAGTGGGTTGGTGGTGAGGTGGACGTGGCTGGTGGTGAAGTGGAGGTGTCTAATGCAAGGTGCAGGTGGATGACAGTGAGGTTGAGTTATTTTGTGGTGAGTTTGAATATGGTGAGGTGAAGGTGGTTGGAAATGAGGTGGAGGGTGTTGGAGGCTGACTAAAACATTTCCAAGTCAACTAAAAAAACAGAAGAACTGTTTCAGGATTTTTGGGTGCAAATATATTCCACCCTGATTCAAAAAAAAGAAATATATATATATATTGATTTTTTAATTGAGAACTTGTTTGAAAATGAACATTCATGATTCAAAATTTGAAAGAAAAAAGCATTATTGAAGATTAAAAGTAGTGTGAGATGGAATCTGATCTCTTTTTGAAAAAGATGAAAGGAAAGATGAAACAGGAATGTCTTTAGGAGAATTTGTAATATCATATTCAAAGATTCTGTCCCACTGATCTTTGATAATTCTCAATAATTAATTCAGAATAAAGCAGATTAAACTTTATTTGAGAATTATCTTCATGTCTTTGAAATTTTTGATCTTGTTTCAGATTTCCCTTAAGCTTGCCTATCTTTCTTTCAGCACTCTTATGGAATTTTTAATATGAAAATGTCATTGAGAAAGATGATATTTGAAGTAGTCTTCTTTATTAATTTTGGAAGAAAAATTCCAGTATTTTTGAACAGAATATTTCACACTAGGATAAGATGAATTAGCCAGGAGGTATTGATACTCATAAAATTTATTTTGTGGTTCTTGTGCAATAAGCATAAAGTTTAGAAAAATTATTAATCTTGATGGTGAATTGGAGGTTTAGATTGGGTTTAAATATTTTTTTATCATAAGAAATTTCAACTGAAACACCTTATCTAAAAAAAGAAAGAACACAGTTTTTGTCAGAGTTTTATCCAAAGGATTTTTTTTAAATGAGTGGATTGCCTTAAATTCCAATCAAAATGGTGGTTTCCATAAAGCTTGGGATGCTGAATAAATTTTATGGTGGTTCAATTAATAAAACAAGGAAGGCCTTCTGTCTTCCTAATTTGAGATATCTCCTTCCACTCCTCCTTGGTTGGCCAGGCAAGGAAAAATGAATTGAATCCAGCATAGCAATCCTAACCCTTTTGGTGTATGATCAAATGGTTCCATACCCAACAAGAATATATTTTATAATAAATAAATAGCTTCTCTATTTAAATTTGATAAAAATTTACAAAGAGAAACTTCCATTTGAATGGCTGGGTTGCCTTGAGGATTCCAAAATTTATTCTAAAAGATGTTGAGTTATCTCCAAATTTTCCAAAAATGAAACTAAAGAACTTTTTAAAAGGTTGTGGAAGCTCAATTCATGGAGGAGATGGAGCTTTTTCAATTTTTTAAATGGGATTTTCAATATTTTTTCCTTTTGGGACCATGGATGGCCTTCTCAATGGTGCATTCAAAGATACCTAATTGGACTCAAAGATGGGGTCTGACTCAGAGTCAAAGCTGGGGTGTATTTATGATTGTATGGGGAAATGGAGTGGTCCATTTATGATATTGTGCAATGGAATGATTATTTTATGATGGGATGGAATGATGATATTGAATTCAATGTGTGACTCAATGGTGATTTGATGTATATGGATTTGATGATTTGAAGGTGTGGATGGGTTTTTGCATCCCATTTTTGAGGGATGGATGATGCCACATAAATGGAAGGTTCTTTTTTAAACACACCATTTTTAAAGAAACCAGTTAGGGGGTATCTGAATCTCAGAAATCAGCTATTGAAATGGTGTCTTTGTTAAAAAAAAGGCAGGTTTTTAATGGCAGGTTTGCCAAATCTGATACACCCAATTGATAAATCTTTCTCAAAATATTGCATAAATAATTATCTTGGAATTCTATGAGCATAAAAATTTCCAAATCATCAATCTTTTGACCAATTAAATATGGTACTTTGATGCATTTAACTTGGTCCAAAAAAAAAACTTCTTAAACATAGCTCTAAATTTAAATTATACCTTAGATTGCTCAGTATCTGATTCAAAAATCAAAATACAAACACCTGATCCAACAAAAAAAATCAATCTTCTCAAAAACCACAGGCTTTTATCTCCAATAATGGGAACCACTTTAAATTGAAACATAGTTGGAGCCTTTGATTGTTCTTTTCCACATTTGGCTTCTAATTTTCAAAATCTGATTATGGGTTTTTTACCTGTTTATTATAAATACTTTCTGATTATCAATTCATTAAAAAAAATCAGCCTCCTGTTGAAGAATCATTTTTTAAATTGATTTCTCTGGACATGGCTCATCAATCAGTCCTCATAGATTTTCTATTACATCTCTTGTACTCAAAATACTCTTTGTGCTCATTTTTCAATTTCTACAGGCATCTGCATCTTCTAGTATTACTCTTTGAAACAAACTTTAGCTACTTCACATATTTTTTACTTCAAAATTTCAAAATTCCTGGCCTTCTTGATTAAAAAAAATAAAAGATATAAATGGTGTAAAATTATCAAAAAATCTGTAACTTGAGATTTTCTATTAATTTTTATGACTTGGGTCTTCTTTTCCAGCCCAAGGATTTCTTTCAACATTCAAGTAAATTTTCTTTCTCAAAAAAAAAAAAAAAAAAAAAAAAAACAATTATGGAATCATCATTTCACTTGAGATAAAATTTCCATGAATTACCCACCCAGAGGGAATTTGAGATTCACCCCTTCCACAAGTTTTTTGTATCTGGAGGAGCTGGATGGCGGCGTCGAGAAAATTGAATGATGGAAAAATGGAATGGGACAGAGATGAATGAAGATGAGTAGGAGACCAGCGGACAGTTCAAGACAACCTTGTCTTTGCTTACCGTGAGGCCGGGCTGCTCGCGCGTTTCCCCCGGTGTGAAACGGGTGGGGCATGGAGGCGACCCGGTAATTGACGCTGCACGCGGTAGGCTGATGTAAGCTGCGGAAGATTGAGCAAACGCGGGTGGAGTCCTCTGTCGACATGATGTTGGTACGTATCTCTCTTTTGTTTCTTTTCTTCTTTTTATCGTGTTGAGCTTCCCTTGTTGATCTTTTTTAAAATGACAGCCTCCCCGGTTCTAGTCTTATGAACCCACAAACTATCGGGTTCCTCAGAAGGTAATGGATAGAAGCGATGCGGAAACTGCTGCTGGTGCCCGGTTGAGGCGTGTTGAAATACTGAGGACAATGAAATGGAAATGCACAAGGCAATGACGTCAGACCTGACTGAGGTCTTAATCAATTTAATCCTGGTGGAAAGTCTGACCATTTCAGTCGATTCTTTGACACTTTTGGACTTGAATTCAATCAAATCAACTTTCACAGTGTTCATGTCCTATACAAGGCTTTGTCGAAATAGACCGCTTCTCTCTTTTGTTTTTGCAAACAAAAGCTAGGGGGGTCGTTCAATCAAAAAACAGATTTACAAAGAAATTTGAGAACAATTCAGCGTCAATAACATGAATAATTTAGGCAAGATTTTTTTCAAGGCTACCCCATCATCACGAGAGCCGCCTAACCAAGTCTTTCTAAACTGGCGGAGTGTGGCTGCAAGGAAAGTCATGAGGAGGGAGTCAATTCAGATGGTTTTCAGTTCCAGGCCCCAGATTTTCCACTGATTACCCGGCAAGATTGGAGATAATCAACTCACAAATCCCAATCAGTGATTTCCATGCGACCATTTTTCAGTTTCCCACCAAGTAGTTTAAATACCTTTTACCAGAAAGTGCGTTCAGAACGTCGTCATCAGGGTCAATATTTTTTTTGCCTCTCAACGTGAGGGAATTTGGTTGTAAAAAGTTTCAAAAAATTGAACTACTCACGCTGCTGGTCACATAAAGTGTAGCACACGCTTGGTCAGGCGTCAGGTCAGGAGGTCCGTCCGTGAATAGGCAGGTATCCACGACCTCGACGTCTTTGACATGATGATTTCCACGGTTGATCAATCTTGATAGGGTGAAGTCATGTTAGTTTCTCTCGTGACAAGCTGAGTTCCTCCTGGGGCAGAGGTAGAAAATGTTAAAACTGACATTTTTTTGCCACAGTTTTCTGGGATAGTCCTATGAGGCGGCAGAAGGATAGAAGCATAAATGAGCCCATCACATTTAGCGTCACTTCGTAGCTTGGACCCTGGAAAGCTTTTGTTTAACTGACCTATTACCCCAACCGTCGATGTGTGGTGTCAAGCCTGCGCCATTCCACAAACAGGCACCATGGGTGTGATCGGTGTACTTCTTGCAAGACTAGAGCAGGGTCATTTCTATTTTAGTCTGTGATTCGAGTGGGGCCGTCTTTCAAGCCCGTATGATGGCGCAATCAAATATGAAAAACTAGGACTGACGCCTTTCCCGGGTTTCAAATAAGCCGTCTAGAAGATTTTTTTGTAGAATGACCAGGAACAATTAGCTGTCTGGATTTTCATTGTAGTAGAAACATTTTAAAATCATGACTTACATGACGTGGCGAAGATTTACCTATAATGCGACCGGCCGAAGGGCTGTCATCCCGTTTCAGCTGGAATCAATTGACACCCTCTTAGAGAAATGTTCTTGCATTATGGCCTGTGTCCACTGAGCTAGTAAGAGCAGACTACTTACCAATTTGACAGTCATGGAGGGTTTTTTGGGCTCAGGCAAACTTTGGTACCATTTCCCGCAATAGGTGTGTGGCTTAATTTCAGTGGACCCCACCGGGAGCAGACCAGAAGACGGGTAAAGGGAAATCGCCATTAGGAGCGCGATTCTCATGAGGGTGAGGAAAAACATAGCTGCTTGAGTAGTAAGCAAATTGAGCCGTGGGTTGGATCGGGGTAATTAAAGTAATTTGATGTGAGCGGATGAGCCTGAAGGATCTAGACCTCCACAGGCCTGGCTATTTATGTCGATGCTTTTGAAATTTTTGAGGCTTACAAGACCACTGTATCACTTGTCTTGAGCTCAGCTCGACTTGATCTTGTTGTTCCCATAGCCAAAACTGGCTGGGATTCAGGGTGGTCATGGGCCGGGTCGGCCGACAAAATTGCTTCCCCCACCCGACCCACCAGTAAGCGGGTCTTAGTGGGTCGGGTCGATCGCCCCTGAATCCGTACCCAAACCCGTGATGGGTACCCGCGGGTCTTGGGGGTATTAGCGGGCCGCCAGCGGGTCATGGGGCCCCACCGGGTTTTTTTTTCTTTTGAAAATTAAGGGCATTAAATGTTGGTATCACTTCATATTACTAGAAATGATGTATAAGGTGGTAGGTGGAGAGCATGAAAAACGTATGAAAAGACAAAATATGCACATGGAGAAGAATAAAGACAAAAAATAAGTCTTTTATTTTATTGGGTACCCATGGGTCGGCCCATCATTCAATGGACCTGCCCAAACCCGGACCCAGACCCGCAGCAGTTTGAGGCGGGTTGGGTCAACATAAGGTTTTTTAGAGGACACCTGGCCCAAACCCGGCTAAATACCCACCGGGTACGGATACCCAGCGGGTCGGCTCGACCCATGAACACCCTGAGATGGGATAGATCCAACGCGGTCGGAAAACCTCATGGGGTCCATCACCGCATCATCGTTGGAAGCCATTTCCGGGTGGCGGTGCAACAGTTTTGTAGCGCCAAACTTGCTGCACAATACGTGGCTCAAAATCCACACTGGCGTATAAACCAAAAGAAGGGATTGTGCGTACGAAATTTTTATCGATAGTGCGGCTTGATTGCGGCTGAGGAATGAGCCCTCCATGATGTACGATGTCGTCCGTTTTAATGGGCAGCATGGCAGCTCCGACCTCAGGATTTCTTCTTTCCTTTTCCTCAATGGCTGTATGCTATTTCAATTTCAATTTATTTCTTTACTGAAACAAAACTACCGTTCGGGGTTTCCGTCAATTATGCCGGGTTTTGGGGTGGTATTCTTCTAAGCCTAGTTTCCTAGCCTTCTGCCAGGAATTCTCAGTTCCAGTATTCTTAGTGTATTGACAGAATACGGCCCCTTCAAATTATGCAGATTACAGGAGAACGGGTTCTCTTTTTTGCCTTGGCGACGGGTCCTCCCAGCTTTTCAAGAGGACACGATCCGAATTGTTCAGATGTAGACTTTGGACAGTATGTAAGTTGGGGAGAGATGTGGTGCCCAATCTGGGACAACTCTGGACCAGTACCAAAAAAGTAAAATTTTTATGAACTTTTCTATAGCCTCCATTTAGATCAAAAAAAAAAACTTTTTGATCTGGAATGATTCCCATATCCAGTTCCCAAACTTCCAGCTCCCACTCTCCTAGTTGTCTAGGAGCATCTCTTGGGTGCCTAGCACCCAGTCCTATGTTCAATTTGCTCTTGCTTTGCACTGCTATTTACCCTTTTGGCAAACGCCCGGATGAAGACCGGCTCGGCTGGCCAGCTTCTATCCGGCATTGGCACCCCCAATTGGCTTCCCTCAATCCCCTTTTTGGTCATCCCTTCCCAATCTTCCAAAAGACAACCTGGACAACACTTTCTTGCTCCAATCCTCCACTCAATCACCATCATCCATCCATTCACCCCCTCTTCCCAAACTCCACTCCTCCCCATGCCTAGCATCAAGATGCCCCCCCACTACCCCACACTGTCTTGTTCCTATTGTCCATCCTCAACCTACCCACTGATCATCATCCTCATCACCAACCCACGTCCTCCTCTTCATCATCATTGTCATCATCCTCTACCTCAGACTTGTTTCCCAACTTGACAAACCCCAACCAATCCCAATCTATTGTTTCTCCTTCTTCAACTAAGCTGAGTTCCGCCAAATTCATTCAAGCTATCCTCTGCATCCTGAAAAACTAGGATGATGATGATAAACCAGACCAACTGAAATCCCTTCTCTTCAACTCATCCTATCTTGTTTTACTACCCAAAAACAAACTCGACCAACTCATTCTCTTGCTCTTACAGCAGCATTGTGAAGACCTCCAACCATCTTTGTTTGCTTTCCCTTCACGCCCACCCATCTTAGTTCTCAATTGTACCTTCTCATCCCCCAACCAAAGAATCAACATCAAGTCCAGCGGCTTCACAGGCCTGTCAGCCTGTCCGCGCGGCCCGTCACCTCCCCTTCACCTGCCTGCGCCCACCATTGGCACGGGCTGGTGTCCCTTTTCATCCCTGCTCATTCATTTCCTTTTATTATTTCATTTGTTTTCAATTGTTGATTTTTTTCCCTTCTTTTTTTCAGTTGTTCTTTCATTGTTCTCCCATGATAAAATTAAATCAAATCCTCAAAAAAAAAAAAAAAACTTTTTTTCAAGCGTTGCTTTTTTCCGCTCTATCTCTGTGTCATAACTTGCAAATAGCTTGCAGGGACCCATGGCCCATAAAAGGAGGGGCTCTCCGCTGCCTTTTTTAAAACATCCATGGGAGTGTGTTCATATGTCCCCCCCATTATCATTGAAATCTGATCCTCATCCTAATCCTGGGTATATCTATGATTGCCCCCTGATCCATTGATCCTTACTCTTTGCCCCTCTGTGGCCTGATCCTTAGTCTTTGCCCCTCTGTGGCCTGATCCTTATCACCAATCAATAGCCTTGCTGGTTGAAGAGAATTCTGTCTGTTGGAATTCTTGAGTGTCTTATACCACTCCTTGATTCCTTTCTCTGACCATACTGGTCTTTATCCCTCCTTAATCATCTTTCTGGAGCCAATCACAATTTATTGAAGAGGTTGTATTAAGCTTAAGACCTGGAGTGTTATAACTCCCTTATTTTTTTGGAGTTGCATTCTGCCAGCCTACTCTTGAGTTCCTTGAGAATTTTTGAGGTTATCCTTGCTTCAAATAAGTTACTGTTTTCTTTTAGAGCTTCTTGAAGATAGTTCTTTGTCTTGTACAGCCACCCTCAGTTATCTGGTACCCTTCAAGCGCTTGATTGCAGAGAGTTGGGCAGGTTCATTGAGAACCTGGAGGTTGGTTGGGTTTTATTTGATCATCCCCAATCTTCTGCTGACAACCAGAGTAATTAGCTTGTGGGCTTTGTTTACATGCAACAGCTTTGTTCTTTGAACTTTAAACAAACTTTAGCTTCTTTTGTCCAAGTTTTTCCCACATAATCTTGGCTCAGATAGTGCTGTTCCATTGCTACCAAACTACTATCATCTTTATCCTTTACTACTTGATTCCTCATTTAAAAGGTTCTGGACCTTGATCCGTGTTACATTTAAATATTTTGTAACACTCAGAAGGGCAGCCTAAACAGCACCTTTCCCCTCCACAGAACTGCCCTGGCCTACCACCGTTTCGAGTCTTACAATTTCCAAACAGGTACCCAAAGGATTTAATAATATACCAGTGAGTCTTTTTATCCTTTTTCTGTTGTGGCAGCTTGGTTACAAAAGCCCTGCCACTCCACCGTTTATTTTATATACATATTATCTTTGGGCAATATATCCTTTAAGAATATAAATTAAAGGTTCCAAAGTAACCAGGCCTATGTGTTTTCATACTGAATTCCCTGAAGAGAGGTGCTAAAGATCCCCAATATAATTGTGGCCCCTCTATCAAAATATTTAATAATCAATTTATTTATATTGATTTATAACAATAAACCATATTCAAACCAATTAACCTTTCAATAAGCTTTATACAAATATTTTACGGATTTTGGCTGCATTTATTGAATAATATGTTTATTATTTATTCTATCACCTCTGATAGCTAAAGGATAGCAAGGATCTTGGCATCCAGGAGGCTGACATGCCACCTCTTGCTTGCATAAAAACTTTTCAATCTTGGCAACTGACTCAGTATATACTTGAAAATCATGCAGTGAAATCTATACTGGTCAACCATCCATTCAAGCTTTTCTCTTCTACCCTGAGTATCATCAGCCCTGAGAATTCCATTCTTGGTCAGGCACTCACACTATTTCAAACCCATGCCTAGACAGCCACATCAAATTTATATTTTGCAAACAGACTAGTCCCTTACCCTGCATAAACTAAACCTTTGAATTTGCATTTTCTTCACATATAATTCCTTCCTGTCTCATCCATTACGCCCTTGTAAGCTCAGATTCTATCTTCTTGCACCTACGCTACAACCTTGGAAACAACTGTATTGTTATTTAATTTCCTATTTTTTTCCTGTAATTCATTTCCTCATCCCCTCTTAACTGTAGCTGGCCATCCATCAGGTTGTATCTAGTCAATTTTTGGATTAGCTTATAAAGCCTGTGTCACCTGCTTGATGATTGTGTCCTGATTTATTTAATTTCATATGTTCTTGCATTTGCTAAATCCAGTCATCAAATTGGACTTGGCTTTAGTTTCCTTCCATTGGAACACCTCTCTCTCCTTGCTGTTTGTTGAGTCACCAAAACATAAAGGTCTCACTTTGCAGTAAGCCTTGCTACCTTGAATTCTCCCTTTCACTCAGTCTCTTCCTTTGCGCTCACAATAATCTAATATTTCCCTATATTATGTGGGGTAGTTGTGTGACAAACAGGCTCATTGCAGATATAGGAGTCCCCAAGATTATAATAAGTGATCAAGACCCCAAGTTCACATCTGAATTCTGGAGAACCCTTCATGATATTTTGTGAAATACCTTAGCCTTCTCTACAGATTACCATCCCCAGACTGATGGATTAGCTGAAAGAATGATCCAGAATGTAGATGAAATTTTCAGAAGATTCTGTTGCTTTGGAATAGAATAAAAAAACAGATGGATATTGCCATGAATGGGTTAGTCTTTTACTTGCCCTTGGAATGGCTTACATCAGCAGCAAAAATTCTACCACCAAAGAAATTCCCTATTTCCTGGAAAGAGGATGTATACCCAAGGCACCCAAAAACAGTATTATAAAGACATGGTGAATATACATCCTACCTCAATAGAATTCAAGGACATGATATACATAGCCAATAAACATGCTTCTAAATGTGTCCAAGAAGCTGTTGAATATAATTAAAATAGATGGGATAGAACTCACAAAGAACCTGATTTTAAAATTGGAGACCAAGTCCTGATCTCAACCAATAATTTTAACAACCTTTCAGCAGATAGGAAATTGAGACCTGCCTTTGTAGGACCATTCACCATCAAGGATCTTCATAGAATGAATGCTGTAGAGGTGATCTTGAGTGATGAACTTTCCAGGAAACACCCAATATTCCCAGTAAGCCTAATCAGAAAATTTCACCCATGGGAAGGTGGAAAGATCCCTCCACCAGAGATACCTATGGAAGCTGACTCTGATAAAGGAAAAGGGAAAATAATCAAGATCCTTAAAGCCAAGAAGGAAAGGATCAATGGCAAAGATATGAGACTTTACCTGGTTGGATATAAAGGAGAATCTGCTGATAAAGATGAATAGTTACCTGAAAACAAAATTCCAGCTGGACCCATACACCTAAGAAATCATAGAGCCAATAAGAGACATTGAACCCAAAAAAATCTTTTGATATATAGACATATCTTGGAGTGGGGGAATGTCAGCTTGCAACTTTTAAAGAGCAACTTTTCAAAGTAGAATAAAAATCAAAATGAATAATGAAACTAAAATGAGTGAGAAATCCTAAAATTTTATTGCTGATTTGGATTCCACACCCAAAATAAGGTAGGGTCACTCACTGACCCCACCCTTGAATTCCACCTCCTTATATTTTTAAATAATTAAAGAAATAAATGAAAAAAAGCCATTGAATCACAATGGAAATTTTTGGCCATGTTAATGTTTCACATCAAATTTCATGTATAGGTTTCACACCTAAAATCCACTCAGAATTGAGACTTTGTGTATATTTTTGGAGTTCCAGCCAGATTTTTGTCCTTTCACAATTCCTAAGCGCAGCCCTGCATCCATACAGAAAGGGTAAACACGCCTGAAACTCAATATTTAGTTGCCTTTCAAGAAAACTGCATGAAATATGCTGCTGGATGCGGATGCTGGATTCCCACATGCAGCTGTCAAGTATGCGCGCGTCAAAAATAACTGCACTACTCCTGACAGCCAGGTCCAGCAGGAACAGGCTAAAGCCTGCATGCATACATCATGCATATTTAACAACCTGACTGACGGATAGAGGGATTTCTGAAAACTCTGAAAATTGAATAGAAAGTAGGAAATTCAAAATATAAGACAGAAAAAATGGTGAAAATAATAATAAAGGTTGTCAGGTAAATGTTATTGTCAAATCTTTATGAACCACAAAACATATAAAAGAGCTCCCCTAAAAATTATGAAAAACTACCAAAATGTTCAGAAGATGGCGTAGAATCTAAAAATAACCACTTATGACCATTTCACTCAAAAGAAACTAATACAAAATTAGGAAATATGTCAGAACTGAAAAAATGAAAAATTGACATTTAAACAGATTCTGATAATTATTTCACCCATGAATATGACACAGAAAGGTCCAGCTGATCTACAGAACTAAGAGTACGTGCCAAACTAGCCCTGGATAGTCTGCTAGCCTTATACCACAAGCATAACCCTTTATACATGCCCTGAGAAGGTCCTCTTACCCCAAAAAGGTATATATACATCCCTTTTTTAATGATTTAATCATCAGTAATTTTTCAGTAATCAAACCAGACCCATTTCCATCCGTAATGAAGTGTTTATGAGTGATAAACAAGTGATTTATGGCATCATTCTGATAGTATAATTATCAATTTCAATACCATCATTAATTCCATTAAAGAATATCAGAAAAAACCCCACCAATTTTCCTGAGACCCTTTCAAACCATGAATTTCTGCAAGAATCTTGGAGTACCTGCTTAAAGTAGTAAGTTATCTCCTCCTTGCCTCCAGGCATAAGTGATATGAGACAGCCAGTCCACCCATTCCCCTTGAGTAAACCCCTTTTGAGCAATCACTTAGGACCCCATTGTTGCAAGGTCTTTACAAGCTTCAAAGTAGCTCCTTGAAGAGTGGTTGTTTCAATGAAGATCCCCAGTTGTTTACAAACTGTGGCTCCTCTTAAAAAATATATTTAAACCATTTTAACCAAACAAAACTCCAAACTTTGCACCTGCTCTTATTATATCAACATTTTTGAGCATTTTACGTGTTTTCTTGGAATTATTATTGTTCCAACACCAATATCAATTGCTTTAGCTAGAGGGATTCAAAGCTCCTGGTATCAGCAAGCTGACATATTCCCTAGATATAACAGAATATTATTGTGAATGCTCATTATCCACAGAATGACTCTCTTGATTTTCCACATCAGTTTTTTAATTCAGCATCCATTTCATCATCATGGTCCAGCGGGGGCAATTCATTATTTATTCCTGGTGTCTTTATTTACCTAGAATAATTTGATGGAGAAATATAAGGCTAAGCCCCTCAAATAAAATCAAAATGATCAGTGAAAAACTTTTTATTTTAATCAATTAGAAAATTTTTTTAAAATACATAGAGTGCCATTGGGAAAGTTGAGATAAATCTGGAATTGAAGGCATGGAATCATTTTACAATTTTTATAATGGAAGAAGGATTTTTACTCAAAACAAATTTTAGATTAAAGCTTTGGGTAGTTTGATTGATTTGTAAATATTTTTTAAGATCCAGATTGAGATCAAAGTTTTTGATAATTTTTTTTTCCTTGAGAAGGAATATAATTCTCAGATATTAATGAAAATAAATATCATACAATAAATAAACATCAACTAATAATTATTGAAAAACGTTGACAGTAAAAAAAAATATACCTTCAATGCCTGTGGGCAATTCGGGATGTGTGTGCCAATAAAGGGCTGGAATCCTTTGGATGTTTTTTTTTCTTCTTCTGTTATTTTTTTAATTGTAGGAAAAATTATAACTAAAATAATATTGTGAGTTTTAATTTTCTACGGTTGTCTCAAAACTGCCCCTGGCATGCAAGGGGCTGATGGCACAGGCACTGCTGCTCACAGAACTAAGGATAGAGAAGATGAAATTTATTTCAATGATGATAGTAGATTAATGAAAAGGTTGAAGAAGGTAAGGGGTGAGAGGAATCCAGGAGTAAGTCTCTTGAGGATTATTGATGATTTAATCCTATCAGAGTAAAACAGTAGGGGTAGGTGAGATGAGTAAGGTAGGCTGGATGGCCTTCTTGTGCTGAGATTAAAACTTTGGGAAGGGACTAACAAACAAGAAGTTGTATACTGATTCCTTGAGTGTAGTTATTCCAGCAAGGAACAAGAGGTCAGCATATGTGAGAACTTAAAAGAGGCCTTGAGGAGGGATGACTGGTGCTGGGCTGCAATACCCCATGGCATGACATTTTGACCAATTGAACTGGAGGCAGTGGCTTGACAGATTGGCTAATGGGCCCGTCAAGAAAGGTGTGGCATGTGCTGAAAAGTAATTTTTGGTTGTCCAGCCAGTATTATTTACTATGGATTTACATTATGGGACCTGTACGTACTTCTCATACCAATAAGGTTGAAGGAGAGATGGAGGATTCAACAAGCCATAGGGAGAGAGAGAGGGAATGGAAGATTGCCTAGGACCTGCAGGGGATGCAGGGAAGGAGATACTTCAGGAGGTGCAGCTGGCAGATCAAGGGGTAGAGTTTGAATACACTGAGATTGAAAATGGCTAAGGGGACCAAGTATGCAGATTCAAGTTTTTGTTATGACAGGTTGAAGGCTTTGTTCATTTTTTTGAGGTGCTTGAGGCTTGTAGATATTGTTGAAATAATAGGGATCTTCATATAAAGCAAATTTTGTGTATCCAAGGTGATCAAACTTGAGATTTTATTCTGTACCCAAAGAACTGATGGATTTATTTTCTTGATTGGATCTAGAGGTTGGGAATTTTTATTCAGCTGGATGATGAACATATTGATAAATATTGGATGTATTTTGCAAGTAATAATTGGTAAAATTTGAATTCCCAATGGCTTTCATCATAGAGGTTGAATTATTCTAAAAAATATTAATTATAATTTCTTGACATTGAGATATTTTACTATTTCATTCTTCATGATGGGCATTGTATTTTTTAGTGTTATCCATTTTTGGATATTATATTTCTTGGGTTTCTGTGTGGGTAGAATGAATTTTGTGAGAGAATAGTGATGAACATCTGGATTATTGGGATGTAAAATAATTCTTCAGATTCCCCTGTTAAACTTGCTAAGAGGAGCTCCTTGGGGAAGGTATGAAACCTCTTGTGAATCCAGTTTACACACTAATATTCTTATCAAAATGTATCTGAAATGTTTGAAAAAAGTGAAACACATAATCTTAAAACACTGGATCATGAAACATAATTTAATTTATGCTTCTTAAATTCATTATGAAATATCAATAAACCAATAAAATTTTTTAGATCCTGAGACTATATACAAAACAGATGAAAACAAAGAAAAAAAAGAAATTTTTTGACAAATAATGTCAAAAATATAAAAATGTTAGTGGTTCTCTGATCAAAACCCAGAGGAACACTCCCCATGGATGGATTCCAAAAATTAAAAAAAAAATTAAGCATAATTATTATTAAAATGGAATTCTTATTATTAAAACAAGGGTGGTGGTGCAAAGAACCACCAAACCAGCATTGTCTAGGCCAGGCCAAAACCAAAAACCTGATAGAACTTTTCATGAAAACATTTTCAGGTTATTTCAACCTGTACATTCAAACCCCTTTTCTGTGCATATTTGACAGCCAGATCCATAAAGCCCATCTCAAGGGCTGTTGAGAGGTCCATCCCACCCCTCTGGCATCTAGAAGGGGGGGAAGGCCATTCCCATTCCAGGGAATGGCATGAGAACTTAAAAAAGGGATATATACAAGTGGTGTTAATATTTTAATTATTTCACTATATTAGGGCGTATCCAAGTTAAGCAAACTCGCCATTGTTTAATGGCAGGTTTCAAACCAAATCCACCATTTCAAACCCGCCATTAAAAATAAAAAAACCCACTTATTTCACATCAGATGTGTCAGAGTTACCTGGAAATAAGTGGTTTTTTTCAAATAAAGTATTAAAAGGCTTCCACCACCAGTCCATGTCATCCACCCCTGATTCCCACCTCCTTCTAACTCCAACCTCATCGGGGAAAAATTTGATTCATTTCTCTTCATCTCTTCATCACTATCCTCATCACTTCATCACTCTCATCACTTTATTGCTTTCATCACATCCATCAAACTCTCATTGGATCACTATCCTGATCAGTTCATCACTCTCATCCATTTATTGCTTTCATCACATCCAGCTAACTCTCATTGGATCACTATATTTATCACTTCATTGCTCTCATCTTTTTATTGCTTTTGTCGCATCCAGCTAACTCTCATTGGACCACTATCCTCATCACTTCATTGCTTTCATCACATCCTAACTCTCATTTCTTTATCCCTCTTGTCACTCCATCACTCTCATCTTTTCCTATTCTCTTTGCTTGATCACTCTTATCCTCTCATCACATCATCACTCTCACCACTTAAACACTCTCATAGCCCTTCATCCCTTCATCCTTCCTACTATTTTTAAATGGCCCCTCAGCAATCCTCCCCCAGCAATTCCACCAAAAAATCCAACGGACCAAAGAAAACATCCGCCAGGAACTCAACATCCAACAATCCTCCCTTATAAGCTTCCAAAGGCTCAAGTCAGCTCAAGAGAGCTGATCACATCATCCTGGTAAACTCGCTCAAAATTCCATCCAACTACAATACTTGCATTGGATTGAAAAATGAAACACACGTGGGCTGACCTCCATCCTCTAAGGTCAATGGTTATCTCCCAATGGCCAATGAACTCAAGAATAAAACAAAAGGTAGGCTGGATCTTTCATCCAAACAGATGAGGGAGAAATTCAAGAATTATTGAGCCAAGTACAAAAAGGACCACTCCATGTCAATATCCACTGGCTTTGGTATCACTGACTCTGACAAAGACAAGGGAATCAACTTGGTGGTTGATAAGTTGGACTCCATTTGTCCTTTTTATATTCAAATGGATGAAATCTTTGGAAAGAAGGCCAACATCACCCCCCTAGCTGCTTTTGATGCCCAACAATCCAATTCAGTTGACCCTGAGGACTTGGCTGGGGATTCTCAGCCTAGCAATGGTGATCCAGAAGAAACCTATGAGTGGCCCCCATCCAATGCCAAGGAGGATATTCAAACGCAATCAGCTCCAATCATGTCTACTTTTGCATTGATTGAGGAGTCAAACCCAACCTTGGACCCCTCCCCTCCTTCTTTGAATTTCTCTCTTCCTGGGGTGGAAGAACTGGAGAACTTGGCCAATTAGGAGGATGTCATTCCTGTATCACCATTGCCATCAACATCTGCTCAAGTAAGGAACCAAGTTCTTTTCTCTTCTGTCCATTTAATCCTGACTGATTTATATTTGAAAGAAACAGGCTCATCCATTCCTGAATGGCCAAAAACTCAAGCCAATGGGGCCTCCAACATCCCCTTCAAATGAGAGCAATGATTTTCCCACACAAACCTCCTCTGCAAAGGGAAAGAATAAGGCCTCCAATTTCATCAACATCAACCCCAATAGAATTCAAAAGAGGAGAAACACTTCAAATTTTTCAGGCTTTGAGGAGATCATGGAAAAGCAAGATTCAAGTAAGCCAATTGGATTCTCCTTGCTTTAAAAATCAATCTCATTCCTATTCCCCTCTGAAAAACAGTGAAATCACAAATTTAATCTGAAAAACTTTGGTTTGAAGAGGAGAAGTGGGATTGTCAAATTTCTATTGATTTTCAAAAGCAGTAAGCAGAGATTTTAGCTCATCAGCAAAAATGGGATTCTGAGTGGAATTTTAAACAGGCTGAGCTAGAATTTCAAAAAGTGGAAAAGGAGAAGGATTGAAAGCAAGTGCAACTGCAAATAGAGAGGGAACAACTGGCAAAAGAAAGAAGGATAAGGGTTTAATGGCTGAGGCATACATTGGTAGCAGCAGAACAGTAGACAAATTAAAGCAGATTACTCAAATGCTGGGCTTTTAAATATATTTGCTTTGATGAAAAAAAAAATTGATTAAAACAATGCTTAAGACTATTTTTAACCCCACCAATAAAAAAATATTTTTTCTTTTTATTTATATTTTTTTTCCTGGAGTATATTTTCCCACTCCCCAAGTCCCTGAAAGTGTTTCTTGTTGTTTTGTTGATTTTCATTGACATTGCCATTCTTGTATGAGTGGCAGTCTTGACAGCAGGAAAAGTACATTGCTTTTACTTATTGGCTGCCCAAACCATTTTGACCACACCTTTTTTCTTGAAGTCAATTCAAAAGCCCAGGTCAGGCAAAACAAATTGGCCATCATATACTTGATATTTTTCCGTTTTTTCAATAAGTTGTCCATTTGATTTCCTTTTTGGAACTGCAAGCAAAAAGGAATATTCATAGATGTCACCTTTGTCAATGTGAGGTGAGTTTTAAAAAGAGTTGGGTGTGAAGGTGACATGCGGAGAGCAGTCAAAGGGAGTAGGCCAAGATCCAAAGTCAAGAAATTAGAAGGAGGGGATGCCATTGTCCTTCATTATTTCACAGTTTGATTCAAAGGGAATTCTGGCCAAATTGCAAAACATTTGTCCTAAAATTCAAGAGACTTTTTCTGCCTTAAGATTGAGAAAAGCATAATTTTGAGGGGAAGAGTGAATAGATGGTTTCTTCACATAGTGTCCAAATAACTCAAAGGGTTCCATCAATTTTTGCCATCCAATTGCCCACATTTTTCCACCTCAAGCTCTTGAAGGACCAACTGGGTTGACAAATTTTTTTGAATGGTGAAGGAAAGTGGTGACAAAGTTGATGTCCTTCTTATCTTGACCTGAGAGTTCATCCAAGGGCACAAATTTAATTATTGCAACCAGGGCTTGGTGATCAGATCAATCAAGGACAATTATTTTTCCACGGTGGCAGAAATGGAAGTTTTTGATTTTTTTTTTGGCTTGTTCAAACTCTTCTGGGGTTGGTTTTCAAATATTCTTTTTCTTTTAGGAAACAATGGAAGGATACAGATCCAAAGGACGTGGTTTTTGACCAGACCAGACAAACCTTTTGTTAATACCTCCCTCAGCAACTTTCAAACACATTTCTGAATCCCAAGATTGAAGCCTCTTTTGGCAAGCAGCCCTACTCTTCCCACCTCTCTGTATGTTTTTCAAGCCATCTCCTTCCATCTTGTTCCCTCCCAATCCTATACTTAGATTGGGGTGAGTAACAAGATGGGATTTGATTTCTTGTGTAACATTTTGAGGGGGGTGGGAGAAGAATTGGACATTCACCAATAGTGGTTGAGGGATTGAAAAAAAAAAAAAAAAAAAAAAAAAAAAAACAGTCAGTCAAATGGACATCATCCGCAAAACAGGTTGGATCAAAAAAATGAAACCAAACTGGGACTTGATCCCAAGTTCACCAGAAATGTGATCACCAAAAAAAAATGTACCAAAAAAAAACATCACATCAGCACCCACAAAAAAAAATAAAAAAAAAAAAACTTACTGGGGTGTGAGGGAATTGGGCCAGGCCTTCGGGTCAGGCCTGGGGCCAGGTAGGCAGGGCCTGGGAAACAGGAAAGGGGGGGGTTGGTTGGCCGGCTGAAGGAGGGGAGGGGGAGGTGCGGTTGGCCAAGCGAGCAAGGGGGGGCTGGGCATTGGTTGGCCAAAGGAGGGGAGGGGGCTGGCAGGGTTGGCCAAGCAAGCGAAGGAGGGGGGGCGGCTGGGTTGGCCCAGCGAGAAAAGGAGGGGGGCCGGAGGGGTCAGATGAGCAAGAAAGGGGGCAGGCCGGATTGGCCAAGCAAGCAAAGGAGGGGGGGCAGAGGGGTCGGCCAAGCAAGAGAAGGAGGGGGGGCTGGCGGGGTTGGCCAAGCAAGCAAGGGGACCGGAGCAAGAGTGAGGGGGGTGGGGCTGGCAAGCCAAGTGAGATGGGAGGAAGACCAAGGGAAGGGGGAGAGGGGGGGTGTTTGTGAGTGAGTGAGAGGGAGTGAGAGGGAGTGAGAGGGAGTGAAAAGGGGAATGAGGAGGAGGGAGGGGGGAGCTTACCAAGGGAATAAACCAAGGGGGTGGGGGGGCCTGAAGGGGGATGGAGGTGGATGAATCAAAGGATGAGGATTGTATGATGGGGAGGATGAGGAGGAGGATGAGGAGGGGGGGAAGCTTACCAGGGGTTCCAAACAAATGAGGAGGGGAGGTGGTGGGTGAGGTGGAGATGATGAGTGAGATGGAGGTGGTTATTGAGGAGGAGGAAGGAGTGGACCAAAAGGTGATTTGGTGGGGTGAGGAGGAGGTGGTTAGTGAGGAGGAGGAAGGAGTGGACCAACAGGTGGTTTGGTGGGGTGAGGTGGGTGTTTTTACCGGTGGTTTGGTGGGGTGAGGTGGGGGTTTTGGAAGTTTTTAGTCTGTTTTTTCTAAGTCCACCCCACCAAATGAGAAAAAAAAACAGACTCAGCCTAGGAATCTTGGGTGAACCACCAAAACCAAAAAAATTTGGTGAAGGGATTTTTTACCTAACTTGAAATCAAACATTACTCATCAAAAATAGCAAGGGTGAGAGGAAGAATCTCTTCTCTCATGGAAGAATATGAGGGACAAGATGAAAAAGGGGTGAATCAAGGTGGATCAGGAATATCATCTTCAAATATTTTGTCCCATTCATCTTTGATGTTTTCCAAAAGATTTTGAAGAATTAAACAAGTGATAATCCAGTGGATGAGGAACTTCATTTCTTTGGGATTTTGAAGCTGGTTTTGCATTTCCCTTAAGCTGGTACATCTTCCTTTCAGGACTCCTATGGCATCCTCAACCCAAACTTGTGATTGGGCAAGATGATAGTTGAAATTGGTTTTTCCTTGATTTTTGGACAAAACATGCTGGTATGCTGGAACCACATATTTCCCACTAGCATAAGCTGAATTGGCCAGAAGTTATTGATTTTTTTCAAAGTAGTTCTCTGTTTTTTGGGCAATCCGCATCCAATTGAACCTGTATGAATCATGACAAGAACCTGGAGGGCCAGCATTGAGGGATATGAACTTCTTGTTGTTATTGCAAACAAGTTGTAGGTCCACAGAGTATCTAAACAAAGAGATGCAACATATGTGGTCAGTGTGTGATCCAAAGTTTTATGAAATTCATTGGAAAAGAATGAATCAATTGCCTCTTTTTCAGATCAAAATAGTGGTTGCCATCTAGCTTGGGTTTTTGACTCAAGGGGATGGTGGTTCTGTCAACAAAACAAATGCAACCAGGAAAGCCTTCAGTCTCCATTACTTGAGATATCTCCTGATGTTCTTCTTTGGTTGGCCAAGAAAGGACTGAGAGACAGAAAGATAGGATAGCAATCATGACTCTTTTTGTGTATGAGTCAATGGTTCCATAATCAACTGAGAATAGATTTTCTAACCAATGAATTGCTGCTCCATTTCCATTTGATTCCAATCTAAAAATAGCAACAGAAAGTTGGAAATCTGGATTGTGTTGAGGGTTCCAAGAATTGTTCTGGAAGATGTGGTGTTCTTAAATCATCTCCAAAATTTTCATGAATGAAGGCAATAGAGTTCAGAACAGTTGCTGTAAGCTTAAGTTGGGGAGGAGATGAAGCTTTTGCCTTTCATACATAGGTTTGTGGATATTTTGTCTTCTTTGAACCATGTATTTCTTTTTTAATAGAGAATTCAAAGCCAACCAAGTTGATTCCAAAGCAGAGTCTGAATTGGAGTCTGAATTGGAGTCAAGTACTAACAAAATTTCAGTCAGCTTTTTTGCATTTTCAACTTGCTGGCGGGAAGTTGGATTGGACATGTTGATAAAGATGGTGATTTGATGTGGGGTGATGAGATGATGATGGACTTTGTGTGAAGATGGAGATGTGAAGCAATGGAGATGTGAAGCAATGGAGATGTGAATCAATAGAGATGTGAAGCAATGGAGATGTGAAGCAATGGAGATGAGATTTGCCTGATGGAGATGGGATTGGTATGTATTTGCTGATGTGGATGGGTGTTTTAGATGTGATGGATGGTGGATAGATGGTGATGCATAAATGGGGGGTTTAATGGCGGTTTTGATGTTTGAAATCTGCCCTTTTCATTAAACCCGGCATTTTGAAATACATCAGTTAGGGGGTATGTGTATTTCAGAAACCCACCATTAAAAATGGCGGGTTTGGTCAAAAAAATGGCGGGTTTCTAATGGCAGGTTTGCTAACTCTGATACGCCCTATTCACAACTAGGGGAATAAAATTTTTCTTTTTTGCTGAGAAATAATGCCAAAATTCATAATTTCAGTAATCTGGAGGGAATTAATTTTGAAAATTTCAAACCTTGAGGCAGTTACTCAATGATAGGGAATATCAGAGTTAACAAAACCATCATCAAAAACCCACCATTTATTTTGACCAAACCTGTCATTTTTAATGGCGGTTTTCTGAAATACACATACCCCTAAATGATTTATTTTGAAATGGTGTGTTTCATGGAAGGGCTGGATTTCAAAAATCAAATCAAAAATTTATGCATCATCATCCATCCACCATCCATTGCATGCAAAATACCCATACACACCTCCAACGTGTCATCATCCAATTCTCAACACAAATTAGCCATCTTGAGTATACTGGATCCTCATTACAAGGAACCATTCTAATGCAGTTCTTCCAAGTTGAGTTATCCTGTCCTATCTTCTCAACTCACTCAATTTCTTACTGATCATCATGCAATTGTTTGAGAAACAAATTCAACAAAAAAGTCCTTCCCAGTGCCATTGCAGAATACCACCAAGCTGAAATCAACCCTACAACTGTTGCCTTCCACCTCCTAGGGATGAAATACTGGATCCATCCCAGTATCAAATCTCAAGATATCCACCACTCAATCATCATCATAACCTAATCTTGATTCAAAATCTATCCCACATGGCTTGAGATCAAAGTGGTTCCTTTGTATTCTACACTTTCCTCCATCCAAAAAGATCTTCAAGGAAGAATTTGGTAAGGAAATGAGGCAATTGGGCTCCTGTGATACCATAAGTGGCTTTTCTTCATCACCCATCTGTCATTTTACCTACCTGACTATTGAGCAATCATCTTGATCCTAATCCATCACTCCCTTTGTCAAATTTCTTTCATCCCAACAACAATCATTTTCTCCTCCTACAACAATTAGAAACATTCTACTCCTTATATCTGCACATCAAATTGTCATTCTCACATCCGCCAATCACAGATCTTCACTGTCTTCATTGGTAAAATACAACCAGCATTGGAAGATCCCATGAATTTCCATGGTGGTCAGTGGAAAAATAGATTAAGGAAGGGCTTGGAAAACCAATTATGGGAGAAATTGTTCTTCAGTATGATCAGAGGTGGACTGGAGAAACTGATTTCAAACAACTCAGATCCCTCTACCAGGGATCACCACCACCACCACCTGACCATAATAAGTAGGGAGGCTCTATTTTCCAAATTGAGTGGGGGTGGAAAGATTGCAAAGCAGGTCAAGTTGAGTGTTCCAACTTACCCATGCTTTCACTTATGGTGCTCAAGATAAAATATTTTGGGGTTAACATGCACAGGCATGTGTGATGACAATGATGTTATTATTGTTTTTGCTGACTGCATTATGAGATATTGTTCCATAGTTTGTTGCTTCCAATGGTTCTAAAACTCCCTCTGAAATGCAAACTGTCCTATAAACTCAAAGCAGAATGTCTATTTTCTTTGGGAATGAACCATTGAACAAATCATCCAAAGACCCATCCAACCACTCCTTATGATAATCATAAAAGTAATTCAACAACAAAAGCTCATCATTCAGCCTCAGCAGGGGCAAAAAAAGCAAGCAAGAACAAAATTTTATCCCAGAAGCCAAACAGTAGTCTAAAAACTCCACAACCACCAGTTAATAAACTAATCAACAACCATTGGTACACTCCTTCAATCCTCCGTCATCAGGCCTCTTCCTCCTCTTCTTCTTCCTTTTACAACCCTCTCAACTCAGGTTTGAGTCATCTTCAGCATCAGTTTGGTAATCCCTTTATTGGCATCCTTGGCAACCTTGGAAATTCAAACCCCTCTAAATAATACTCTATTCCTCCTCAAATTTGATGCCTTCCCAATATCCAAGCTGTGTTTCCGCCCCCCCTCTCATCTTCCTTCTTGATCCCCCCCCCACTCATACTCCTGCTCCTTTGTAACTCCCACCCAGTTTGGTCTCTGTGGCTGTCTCCCCAAACTTTTCCTTTCATATCCAGAGAGCCAAGTTGATGATCTACTTCTCCCCCCTCCCCATTGCTATTTTGTTGGTGCTTCAGAAACCCCTCACAGTTTCAGAAACAATAAAATCAAGCTTGATTGTGGTTATAATTCCTTGCCAAAAAAATTTTTTTGTTTGTTCCTCACCCATTGACTCAAATAACAACAATCAGCTCCTATGGTTTCTTCTTCCTTTTTTGGTCTTTCTTGTCTTTTTTTGTTGGTCATTCATTCATCCATAATGATGATCATGATTGTAGGCGGGGGGGGCAAAGGAATTTGTTAAGTTTTTTTTTTTTTAAAAAAAAAAAAAAAAAGTTGAAAAGAACTTTGGAGCGAGGGGAGAAAAAGCAATTGGTGGAAATATTATTGCTCTTATAAATCTGAGAAACCATTTTTATATGAGAAATTTTTGCCCCAAGCTTAGGTTTAGTACTTAGCTTTGGTCTCATCATCATCATCAATCATTAGGTCATGAACTAATGTGCTCCTTGATACAGGTTGGGGATACTGTTACCAGCAAATCTAATATTGCTAGAATTACCAACATTTAAACCAGAAAGACTGTTTCCATCAAGGGAATGATATTCTTGTGTAAGGATGGGAAGAAAATTCTGGTCATGGATGTCATTTCATCCCTCTTCTACCGCAGTTGATTTGATGATTTCAATGCTAAATTCATGTCCGAGGATGATCCCAAGTTTTAGTTGAGTTTATATAATATCATCAATCAAATTTTTTTTTCTGAACCCTCAAAAAGAGAAGCAGGTCTTATCCCATGGGCTCAAATAATCCAGCTCAACCAAAAGCAAGCGGCCATTCAAGTCAACTGAAAAACAGTTTAATATGTAGGTGTGTTAGCTCAAATGAGTGGTTATCTTTTGGGCCATCATTTGAATTTAGTTGCGCACGCAGCCCTGATGGCCTGGATGGTGACAAGACTTAGTGAGTGGAGAGGCACAATGACCCATCAAGCAATGGCACACTAGGCTTAGTGAGTAAAGCATCACTCATGAATTTTGAGGTCATGGGGTCGAATCTCATAGCTCCTAACTAAATTTTGGATTCTAACACTTCCACAACACTCAAATGCTATACAAAAAATTGAATCCCTTCTTGATCCTCACCTCAAGAGCAGTAGGTGCCTGGGAGGGAACAAGATGGAATGAGATGGTTTTAAATACATAAAGAGAGGTGGCAAGCAGAGGGCTCTAATGATAGATTCAGAAATTTCTTTGGAAGTAGCTGAAGAAGGTTTTAACAAAAAGGTTGTGCGTCCTGGATGAAAACTGCAACCTTTGGATTTTCAACCCACTTTCACTTCTTAAAAGACAAAGAATACTCAAAAACCCTCCCCTGAATAGTTTGGAAAAGCCAAACAGAATATTGAATGATTCAATTTCTTCATATCTGGAAAATTGATTGTTCTTGAGCACTTAAATTGCCAGTCTATAGTTGCAATAATCAAATTTTTCCCTTTAAATAATGGCAATTTTTTCTTTGGTGAATTTGATTTTGGTGTAGACTTGCGGGGAAAGATATGCCAGAGGGCCATTTAGAAAGAGTAAGATTGATTAATTGATGAGGAGAGCAATGGTGGGATAAGAGATGAAGCAATGGGCATATAAATCAGCACAAAAGCTGCAATAAATTGATGAGAGTGATGAAGTCACAATAGAAATCAATTTATGAGTGAAATGAAGCGAAAAAAGAAATAAAATGATTAGAGTGATGAAGTTAAAAGATCAATAAAGTGATGAGAGTGATGAAGTGAAAAGAGAGCTAAAGTGATGAGAGTAATAAAAGGTTCAGAGTGATGAAGTGACCAGAGAAATAAATTGATGAGATTGATCAAGTGAAAAGAGCAATAAAGTGATGAGAGTGATCAAGTGATTAGAGTGATGAAGTGTTGAGAGCAATAAAGTTATGAGAGTGATGAATCAGATTTTTTCAATGAGGTTGGAGGTGTAGTTTTTCCAATGATTTTGGAGGCAGAAGGAGGTAAGGTTGGAAACCAGGGATGTATTATGTGGACTGATTTGTGGTTGAGGTGGTGGAACCCTCCCAATACTTTATCTTAAAAAACCCATTTATTTTCAGGTAACTCTGACACACCAATGTGAAATTATTGGGTTTTTTTTTAATGGCCGGTTTGACATGGCTGATTTGGGTTGAAACCAGGAGTGGCGGGTTGATTTAAATCTTATACACCCCAAATTCATTTGGGAAAAAAGTTACTGTATTTTTTGGAAAAACAAACAAAAATGCATTATTTTAGCCAAACAAAAGGAAAAATTGCACCTTTTTTGGGAAAGGGTGTGTTTTTAGAAAATAAAAGGGCCCAAATGAATCCTGGGCCCTTTTCTTCTTGAAAAAAAATAGAACCAAAAATCACCTTGAATACTTTTATGAACAGGATTCTAAGATCCAAAATCCAACTACTCAAACAAAGTGCAATTTGAAATCATCATAAATTAATCTCAATACTTTTCTTTTGTGTATTATTTTTATCAAATTATCAAATGAAGTCATGAATTTTCAATATATACTTGGATATTTAACAATAATAAAAATCATAAAAAGAGAATTAGAAATTTCATCCCATAGAAAACTCCAGCTTCATGTCAAAATATAAAAAATAATTCTGGTTGTTTGACTGTATTGAAACAACTGAAAATGATAAAAAATAATTTCCATTGAGACACATCAAATATCATTCATTTGAATTTATTTGTGTTCTTCATTTAACTTGATTTAATTCAAGGATAAAATTGTTTTAATTCCCAACAGTACATTTTTTCTGAAATGATGATCAATTTTTCTGTTCCAAATTCACAAATTTTTGATACAGTGATTTTATCTGATTTTGGTATTGAATTTCATCCTGGTTTTCTGTTTTAGAAAGGATTATTTCATTCATTTTGAATGAAATATATTGCATCCTTTGAATATATCTATTCCCATAGTGATCCATGATAAATTTCCTACTTGCAGATTCATACCATGGGAGGTATTCAAAATATTTTGTTTGGATCAATGATATAAACAAAGCTAAAAATTCATGTGGATCAGTATCATCTTGAAGCTGACCGAATTCTTCATAATCTAACTCTAGGATTGTAATCAAACAAAAAACCTTTGTCAAGTTTATTCCTTTTAGCTCACATGCTTGAATCATTTCTTTTAATTTTGGTATTCCTTTTGGATACCTATCTTGGTTCAAGTTTTTAAAATGATTCCTTATTAAATGAATTGGGTATAATCTTCTCCAAATTTCCTGTTTTCCATATATATTACCAATAGTTTCCTCTAAATTCTCCCACTTTTTATCATCCATTGATTCATGATGTGAGTTTTCATACTCTAGTTGATAAATTGAAATTAAATTTGCCCCAAACCTATCAGAAATTAGCATCCTCTCTTGTTTTTGACCCCAGCTGAGGAGCATCAGTAATTCTGAAAGTTGGCCACATGATTTTAAAAGAAATAACCTTTCCTTAAAGATATATTCAGTGATATTTCTTGAAACAGTATTTAACCTCCTGAAGGCCTCATTTTGATGAAGAATTTTTGAAAGATACTGGAATATTCTAAGTATATTTGATTTTTCAATCAAGAAGTGAATCATCAATTCATTCATGTCTTGTGTTAATTTTTCTATCTCCAGATGATTTTGTTTGTCTTTAACTCTCAACTTTGACAAAATGAAGTTCATATATCTTGGATCAAGTCCAAGTTTGAACCAAAAATCTACTAACGGAGTTCCCCAAATTGAAATTAATTTCTTTTTGCTCAAGTTTCTGATTATCAAAGAATCATTGCATTTTGAATAGAAAAATTTTACTTTTTCTGAAGTTTGATCAATAGCAAGTTTACTGAATTCTGAGAATATCTTTTCAATAGCAATTTCTGCTTGAAATTCAGGATAGACCAAACTGGATTCTTCAACAATATTACCTTGATGATTTGACAATTCCTTCATATTGCGTTTATTTTTAATATATAAGGATAAATGGTTAATGATTTCCCATGAGAAAAAAATATGTTGATTGTATATAATTTTGAAAAGTTTTAAAACTATTCCGATTTAAATGTTATAAATGATTTCAATTCACTCACAGTATAATTGTAAATCATATCACCATCCAAATTCTTTTCAACATCATTTCCCCCTCTTTATGTTTGGATTTCATTTATAAATATTTTTTTCAATCAATAAATCAGAATCCTCTATCAGCAGAATAAAAAATTTGATACTCAATTTATAAATACCAAATGAATAATGAGACACACTTTTTCATACTTTCTTCTTCATCCTTACCCTTCTGATTAGATTCCAATTCATTGTAATTTCCATACTCCTTCAGAATCTCTTCAAATTTTGAATCTGATGATTTATTTGGATCAAGCTTAGTCATACTTGATGCTTTTTTCTTCCTAATCAGTCATTTAAATATTTTTATCATAGAAATAGTTTTTAAAAAAAAACCCTGAGAAAATACACTCAAATTTTTCCAAAGAAAAAAATGCAAGAACAGCAATTTACTTTTTTGGTTTTTTGAGAGTTTCATTCTTCTTCTTGAAGTCATTTTTTTTTTCCAAATCAAATCTTTTTTTTTTTTGAAAAAATCAAAACCAAAAAGTGGAATGAATATCAGTGAGAAGATCATATAAACTTTTGATCATAAACTAGATTTGGACTAAGTGAATCAATATTTATACCAATGATATCTGGACTTACTGGAGTTCATTTTCATCATTAGTCACACCCATTTCTTTCAATCCATCTGTGGAAGGAGTACTCTTTGATTGAACATTGTTTTGGATTTTTCTACTTCCATTCTCCTCTCTCATTCCATTTGAATCAATTTTTTTATCTGTATTATAATTCAAGAGTGTATGATCTTGTGTGATAGAATTCAATTTGGTGAAATTTGAACTACCTGATTCATTTGTATCAAAATCAGGATTGCTTTTCTCCTGGATTTGCAAATAATTTGATTTCTGAATTTTATTTTTAGAATTTCTTTTATTCAAACCTTTCTCACATTCACCAAAATTGCTTGATTGAGAAATTTGAGTTAATTTTTCAGCTTTAAAACTTGAATTTCCCGAATCCATTCCAGAATTTTGGGAATTTTCGGCACTAGTGGAAGTTCCAGTATCTTTATTTTTATTTCTTTTACCTCCATTTTTTGATTTTTCAATGCTGGTGATCGAATTCTCACTCAAGGTTGAGGAAACCATGCCAGAAGGCTTTTCTCTCGAAGATTGAATCTCTCCAATTTCTGAAAGTGGTTGTCCTGCTTCAAATTTTGTCTGCAGCTTTTTTA